>ML682016.1:4533546-4788067 GCA_007922195.1 Podocnemis expansa | reverse complement strand
ACCCCCCCCCCCCCCCCGCAAGGTCCTGCCTGCCCCATTTCCACCACATCAGTGTCTCCCATTCCACCCATCCCTCATTCCGGGGACAGTGTGCACACACCTCTTCCCTCCTTCAAACATTATTAATATGTCTGCCTGAGAGATAAGAGAGAGAAGGCAGGTGAAGCAGCCTGGTACAGTTTTAATTATTCTTGTAACTTTCAGATGACATCCCAGAATCCTTAGATGCTATAGCAGCTGAGACCTTTTAAAATCCCCCCCACTCCACCCCCAAAAATTAAAATGGAATTAAATTTACAGGTAAAAAATATCTTAGGGAAATTCAGAGTTAAGATTCCACAAAAGAAACAAACTTACTGCACTTAAAAGAAATCTAAAACACGTTGAAGTATGAAAATGCTCAGTTAACACACATAACTATCTTGCAGTCATATGCAATGGCAACATTATTAAGCTTAGGGCATTTTAGTGTTTGTGTTACCAAAGAATTTAAAGCTGACTTCTAAAATCCTTTCTTGCTCTCTCCCTACCCTCAAACTTCCTAGCTTCATCACAAGACAGAGCTAGCAGATTACAAGTAAATAACAACTAAATAGGTACTTTTCAATCTTAATTCCATTTTAACAGTCTATTCCCACTCTGCCTGGGAATTTCCTGATTTTTCTAAATTATTTAGAAGTTTCATATAGATATACTAACCAAGAAACCCATAGAGAACCATGCAACACCTCCAATGATTTGAAGAAATATAACTTAGTATCAAAATGGAGGTTATTCACCTTCATGCAGTAGCCGAAGTTCCTCGAGATGCGTGTCCTCGACATGCTCCACTGAAGGTGTCTGCGCCATCAGCACGTTGGATTGGGCTAGATTCTTTAGCATTTACCTCTCAGCGGGGGAGGAGGCACTCAGAACCCCTGGCATTTTCACACCAGAGTGACGTGTGCTCCCTCACTCCCCTGCCCTCCCTCCCTCCTCAGTTCTCTTCTACTGCAGAGACCATGGGATGGAAATGGTCAGACTGCGAAGTAGAGGGGAGAAGGGCGGGTAGTGGAGCATGTCGAGGACACGCATCTCGAGGAACTTCGGCTACTGCACAAAGGTGAGCAACCTCCATTTCCTCAGCGAGCAGCGTCCTCGACTGCTCCACTGAAGGTGAGTATTTAACAGTTATGTGGCAATTGAGGTGGGAACTTCGAGATGTGAAGTCGATGCAGTGTAAAGGATTGCTTGTCTTGCTGTGTCAATGCTGGACAACTGCTCGAGTGCATAATGTTTTGCAAAAGTGTCTGTGGAGGACCATGTGGCTGCCCTACAGATATCTAATAGAGGAACTTTCATGAGAAATGCTATTGAGGACCCCATAGCCCTGGTAGTATGGGAACGTATAGGATCAGGTGGCTCCCTAGTAGACGAAGTGTATGCCAGCCTGATGCACAAAGAGATCCATCGTGAGAGTCTTTGTTTGGATATTGGTTGTCCTTGGGAACGTTCAGTTGTGGAAACAAAAAGTCTATTTGTTTTCCTGAAGCTCCTAGTTCTTTCGAGGTAGAAGGATAGGGCTCGTCTGACATCCAATGTATGAAGGGCCGCTTGCTGTGGTGAAGTATGCGGCTTTGAGTAGAAAACAGGGAGATGTATTGGTTGGTTATTGTGAAACTTAGAATTAATTTTTGGGAGAAATTTGGGATGAGGTCTAAGTGAAACCGTGTCCCTATAAAATATCGTATATGGGGGTCCTGCCATGAGGGCTGCCAGTTCACCCACTCTTCTGATAGACGTAATAGCGACGAGAAAAGTGACCTTCATTGAAAGGCGTAGTAATGAGCAAGATGCCAAAGGTTCGAATGGTGGTCTCATTATTGCGCGTAATACCATGTTGAGATCCTATGGAGGTGTGGGTATTGTGATTTGAGGATATAGGTTGTTAAGGCCTATCATGAATCTCTTTACAGAATGATGGGAGAAAACAGAGGACTCTCCTATGGGTTTGTGGAATGTGGAGATTGCGGCCAAATGGACTCTGATGGTATGCCCTTGCTGATAGTGAATGAATTCTGGCCCCTATAAAAAGTATCTCCTGTCGTGATTCTAGGGACGATTTTTTGTAGTTCATGTTGAGGTCTAGATCGAGAAATAACCTGACAGTTGTGTTTGTTGCATGTATCGCCTCCAGTTTTGTAGGGGCGGTTATGAGGAAATCGTCTAGATACGGGAATATTGATATTCCTTTTCTGCGAAGAAAGGCCATAACAGGAGCCATAAATTTGGAAAAAGCCCATGGGGCCGTACAAAGTCCAAATGGAAGGACGGTGTATTGGTAGTGCTTGTTCTGTACTGAAAATCTTAGAAATTTTCAATGTCCCGGACGGATAGGGATGTGAAAATAAGCGTCCGTGAGGTCGAGGGAAGCCATCCATTCTCTGGTGCGCAGCAAGGAGATTATAGTGTTGATGGTTATCATCTTGAAACGCTTGGTTTGAACATGCTTGTTTAGATGACGTAAATCTAGTATTGGTCTCCATACTCCAGTCTTTTTCTTGGCAATGAAGTAGTTGGAATAGAATCCCCTTCCCCGATACGCCTGTGGTACCGGTTCTATAACTCGTATGCGTAATAGGTTTTGTACCTCCTCCAACAGGATTTGTACATGATGGGGGTCCCTGAAAAGGGACAGGGAAGGGTGTTTGGAAGAAGGGTGTTCCGTGAAAGGTATGGTATAACCCCTCTGGATGACCTGTAGGACCCACTTGTCGGATATTATTGCTGCCCATTGATGGAAAAAGGGGAGTAATTTGTGGGTGAAGACCGGATGAGTTGATATAAGTTCCTTGTTTGCTGAAGAGACGTGGATTGGCAGTCCCTCAACCTGACCCTCAAAAGTTTTGTTTCGGGTTAGGACCCTGTAAATTCTGGGTAGGCGGGGTGTTCTGCCTCCTGCGGCCTTGTTGACGTGATCTTTGCCGAGGTATCTTGTTCCCTCTGGCATACTGGTTTTGTGAGTATCTGTTACCGTTCCCATGGGTGTAAGGCTTCTTATTGTAGAATGGCGTGTGTATGCCAAGGGTCCTTAGTGTTGCCCCTGAATCTTTCAGATTATGCATTACCTCATTGGTCTGTTCCCCAAATATGTTGTTTTTGTCAAAGGGGAGGTCCTCAATGGTCACCTGCATTGCTTTTGGCAGATCTGCGGCATGGAGCCATGAAGCACGTCTCATGACTATGGCAATGGCCATGGATCTCGCTGCAACATCAGCCAGATCTAAGGCTGCCTGTAACACTGTTCTGGCAATTAATCGTCCCTCGTCTATGAGGTCATTGATTTGGTCCTGTTGCTCGTGAGGGAGATGTTGCACAACTTGTGCTATCCTACTATAAATGTCATGGTCATAATTAGATAGTGGCGCTATGTAATTGGAAATGCGAAGTTGCAGAGCAGCCGACGTGTATACTTTTTTCCCCAAAAATATCGAGCTTCTTGTCATCCTTAGCTCTGGGGTTGTTCCTATTGTATGACACTTTGTTTCTTTGATTAGAGGCCTCAACTACCAACGAGTTTGGCTGTGGATGCGAAAATAGGAATTCGTTCCCTTTCAGAGAGATAAAATACTTTTTATCTGACTTTTTATTCGATGGGGGAATCGACGCTGGAGTTGCCCAAATGGTGTTAGCTGGCTCCATGATTCCCTCATCCATAGGTAGGGCTAATTTAGTTGATCCAGTTGTTTGTAGAATTTTATATAATTTGTGTTTGTTTGTAGGGCTGTCGTGCAGAGGAATTTTGAAATTATCTGCAACTTGACTAAAAAGGTCTCTAAAACGTTTGATGTCATCATTCTTAGGAGATATATCAGATGACATCTCTCTGTCCTTCTGTGTGTCTGTGTTGTTATCCTTGGAGGTAAGTATATTCTGTTGCACAGTGCTTGGCTGTAGGGAGTTTGTTGTCGGCATGGCTGTAAAGGGATAAAAGCCTGTCCACTCTGGAAAATTTTGTGGTAACATTTCAGATGGTGGCTGGCAGAACCACGGGTAGAGCCAGGGATATGTAAAAGGCACATTGTTTGTGGGAGCCTGTGTGGATTGCAAGTTGCATGGCTCAATGGACTCCAAAGCTGTTGACGCTGTAGACGCAGAGTGATCTGATCTATGAGATACCTGAGACAGCTCACTCTCAGAGGAGTCTGTCTGAAACAGTGGGGAGGCTGGTTGAGAGCGTATTTGCAGCTCCTCCGTCATTTCAAGGTTCTTAGATTTGGTTTTGCATTTCCCCACCCTCACTGTGGAGGGGGGTTTGGTTTGTTCGGATGACCCCTGCGCCGGAGTTGGTGCCTGGTGGGGGGATTAACGGTGCTGCCCTCAGCGTCATGGCAGGTGCCTGGCAGAAAGGGAAAGGCACCGAAGAATGTTCCTTGAGCGGCGTGGGGAGCAGCGCCGGTGCCGTCAGCGGCAGCAATCCTGCTGCCGGAGGGTTTGCGAGCACAGCCTCCGCACGCTCCGCTCGCAGCACGGAGCCGCTTTTGCCTGTCAGGCTGTTAGAGCAGCTCTGAGGAGCTGTCTTAGAGGCACCCAAGGAACTTTGAAAACCTCAGGGTGTCCTCGTTGATTTGCCTCCCCCTGGCCTTTTTCTGTGGCACCAGGGATGAAGAGGCTGACTTTCTCTTATGCGCTCCCTCAGCAAGAGGAGAGGCACCTGGATCTGATGAGGGTCATGTGGAGCCCTCTAACAGGAGCAATTTTAACTTTCTTTGCCAGTCCTTTAGAGTCCTTTTTGTCAGATTTTTATAGTCCTGACATTTATGTGTTAGATGGCTTTCACCCAGACACTTGATACATGTCTGGTGGCCGTCAGAACCCGGCATAGGGTCTTTGCAATTAACACAGTGCTTAAAGCCCGAAGGACTGGGCATAGCACTGATTGTCCATTTGTCCTGTTTATTGGTATTAAATTGTTGTTGTTGTACTGTTCTCCTATTTGTTAAATTTAATTTCTTCTTCTTTTTTGTGTCTTTTTTTTTTTTTTAGGTTCGTTAGGGGATCGCTGGTAGCAGTGGAGAAACCCGTCCAACCGGCTGAGGCGGTTGAAGAGAACTGAGGAGGTAGGGAGGGCGGGAGAGTGAGGGAACACACCTCACTCTGGTGTGAAAACACCAGGGGTTCTGAGTGCCTCCTCCCCCGCCCAAAGGTAACTGCTAAAGAATCTAGCCCAATCGGCGCAGGCACCTTCAGTGGAGCAGTCAAGGACACTGCTTGCTCAGGAATTTATTGTTTTATATTGAAAAGGTTGCCTCACTAGTTCACCAGAATAGAACAAAACAGCCAAAAAAAGCAAGAGTGGCACCGACCAGTTCACAGGTACCACAGCTGAAATATACTGATGAATCTGACCCTTGGGATGTAACTGACTTTATTTTTCGAGGCTTGTGCTAGTGAGAAAGCACTATATGAAAGAAGATGAAGAGAGTGCCCGTCCCTGAATCATAAAGCTTTAAAATATTTCAAGGAGATTGGCTCCCCCCTTTAATGGCAAAATGGAACTCAAGTGGAACTAGACAACATCTCTATAAAAGTGAAGCTCTAGTCCCTTGAATGGGGCAGCTAACACTGAAAACCATGAAGAACTGGACAACTTGACTCTGGAGTGTATGGACTACACTGAAAACAAATGCTGGCTGGCTGGTTGCTTTAAACAGAAACTGCAGACAAGAGACAGATACATACTTACACCTACACATTTTCAAGCTTTTACCTGCTTAAAACTGGAAACTACCTTGCCTTCTCCCCAGCCCCAGTGCCCAAGCTCTTTTGGTTGCTAATCTGAGGGGTTTATTTTCCCCTTTAACCTGTGCCTGTGGTGGGCATTATCATTACAGAGCTATTTGCTTCAAGCATCCAACCACCCATTCCATCCTGCCCCTATGCCTACCATTTACAGAATAGGCATGCACCATGTTGCATGAAGGAAGCTGTTCAATTTTGAAGCCTTTGTCTGCTGCCACCTGGTGGGTACAGGGAGAATGTTTTATTCAGAATATATTCTCCTCCCTAACCCCAGCCTAGGTATTGAATTGTAACTGCTGCTCCTCCACAAAAAGGCAAACAAACTTTCCAATACACAGCACATCAAAACTCTTAGCCCCACATGAATTATTTTTTCTTGTATTGCGGTAAATGTGAATAAATCATAAACGTATATTAGTTATCTCTTCCTTCCAAACTCATGAAAAAAGCAGACAATTTAAAAGCCTCTATAGAGAGTCAGACCTTTTTCTTATCTGGTTTTATGGTCTTCCAAGGCCAGGTAAATGTAAGGGCTGATCCAGGCTTCCCAGATTGAGCCTCGTTTGAATCTGGTTGCTCATGATGCCAACAAATGCTGACAAATGCCACTGTTCTCGCTGACAAGACCACTCCCTGGAGACTGTATGTTAAATAATTTCAGGACAGATACCCAGAGGAGATCAGGATTGGAGAGGAAAAAATGTGGAGTAACTGTTTTTAAAACAAATGGTTAAGCAAACCATGGAAGACTGAGTTCAGGCAGCAACTGTTCTGGATGCTACAGGAATCTACCCACTCTCTTGCCTCCATGCCAGAACCAAAGTAATACAAGCAACAATAACCAAACTCTTGTATCCAGATGACTGTGCTGTAGTTGCATGTCCAACCAGAGTATCTACAAACAGCACTTCACCCCTTCTCTGAAGCTTCCACAAAAACCTAGGGCTAAACCTACATATTGGCAAAACAAAAGTTCTGCACCAGCCCACTACTGCTCAATGATCAGACCTAGCAAGGAAGATCTGCACTAAGAGAGAGAGAAATTAGAAAATGTAGAACACTTTGCCTACCTTGGCAGCCACCTCTCACAGAGGACAAACATAAAGACTAAGCACACAAGTCACCGTGCAAACCTTGCTTTTGGCAGACTACCACAACTTCAGAACGCACACTAGACTTTAAGTTTACAAAGCAGTGGTTATCCCAACTCTACTTTATGGCTCTGAGACTTGGGTGACCTACAACAGGCATCTGGGAAACCTCCAACAACCCTGTCTCTAAAAGATTCTCAACATAAAGTTGGAGAAATGCTGCACTGACATCTATATCTTCACACAGGTCAGTACTTTAGAGTTTCCAAAGGGATAGCCGTGTTAGTCTAGTGGCACTGCTATGGGCACCCGCATGGCCCCACAACATGCCAACATCTTTATGGGCGACTTAGAACAACGTTTCCTCAAGTCTCATCCCAAGACACCTCTTCTTTACCTGCGCTACATCGATGACATCTTTATCATCTGGACACACGGCAGGGCTGCTCTTGAAGAGTTTCACAGAGATTTCAATAATTTCCACAACACCATCAAATTGAGCCTGGAACACTCCACACAGGAGATCCACTTTCTTGACACTACAGTACAAATCAGGGATAGACACATCACCACCACCCTATACCGAAAACCTACTGATCGGTATAGTTACCTACATCCTTCGAGCTTCCATCCTAAACACACCACACGATCCATTGTCTACAGCCAAGCCCTAAGATATAACCGCATCTGCTCTGATCCCTCAGACAGAGACAGACATCTTGAGGATCTCTATCAAGCATTCTTGAAACTACAGTACCCACCTGGGGAAGTAAGAAAACAAATTGACAGAGCTAGACAGGTTCCCCAAAGTCATCTACTACAGGAGAGGCCCAAGAAAGAAAGCAACAGAACACCACTAGTCACTACATATAATCCTCAAGTCAGACCTCTGCAAAAGATCATTAAGGACCTACAGCCTATTCTAAAAGATGATCCCTCTCTCTCTCAAGCATTAGGAGACAGACCACTCCTTGCTTATAGGCAGCCCCCTAATCTTAAACAGATACTCACCAGCAACTACAGATCTAACAACAAGAACATTGAAGCAGGCACACACCCTTGCAAAAAACCATGCTGCCAAGTCTGCCCACATATCTACACAACAGACACCATCATAGGTCCTAATCAAGCCTGCTACTCCATCAAAGGCTCATTTACCTGCTCATCTACTAATGTGGTCTATGCCATCATGTGCAAGAAATGCCCCAACACCTTATATATTGGACAGACAGGACGATCGCTCCTTAAGAGACTGAATGAGCACAGAGCTGATATCAGAAATCAAAGAACAAAGAAACCAGTTGCTGAGCACTTCCATCTTCCTAATCACTCGATGATGGATTTGTTAACGACTGTCATTAGAGATGTACCTGGGACATCAAGACTCCAAAGAGAAACAGCTGAACTCGAATTAACATGCAAGCTAAATTCTGTGAAAGCAGGACTCACTCGAGATTATGGGTTCTTTTCACATTACAAAGGGTAATTTGACTTCAGGCTTCCCATTCTTTAAGCCTGTAAACTGCTCTGATTTGCTGTTACTTTATGACCTGATCCTATGTTTTACACCCCCTTGCATTTAGTTTCATTCCTTTCTGTAAGTTCACCCATCTTCGAAGCATCTGAGGAAGTGGGATCTTCTCCCACGAAAGCTCATGCAAAAAATAAATCTGTTAGTCTTAAAGTGCCAGTACTTTAGACTCAGACTCTCAGGTCAGAATGGACTATTATGACCATCTTGCCTGACCTCCTGCACAATGCAGGCCACAGAACCCCACCCACCCAGCCCCGCACTGGACCCCTAAACTTCAGTGTTGAGGTCTTGATTATTAAGCACCAGCTGAGGTGAAACAGACACAGGGTGCACGTGCCTGATGCATGCCTACCAAAACAATTGGTATATGCTCAGCTCACCAAAGGAGAAAGGAAAAAGGAAGTCCAAAAGAAACACATCAGTGACATCCTCAGGACATTGTCAGATGTGGCATCAACACCACATACTTGGAGACAGTAGCCCAAGACAGGGCTAACTAATAAAAACTCGTCAAAGAAGGAAAGGCCACATGTAAGGAAAATCACCTTACCAGATTGCAGAAAAACATGAGGAAAGAAAGGACAGGTAACTGTCAAGCAGCAATCATGGCCTAACCCTGCCTCCCAACACCACCTGCAACGTTTGCCAATGTGTCTGTGGCTCAAGAATCAGACTCCTCAGTTACCAAAGGACATATATAAAATGAAAGAGATAATCTTCAACTCTCAGGGATCACTGAAAACAATCACTAGATACCATAAAACTAGGAAAGATGGAGTGGAGTGCCACCAGAGACTGGCCAGCAGTGCCGGGGCTGGGACTGGCAGGGACAGAAGCTGGGCATGTGTGCAGTGGCACCTTTTCCCTCCTGTCCCCTATTAGCCTTGCTCTACCATAGAGGGGAGGGAGGTTCACAGCATGGAACAGGAGCCACACGTGGTGGCCCTGCCCCTTGTTCCTGTTTGCCCCGCCCCTGTGCGCGGCTCCTGTTCTCTGCTAGCCTTGCTCCCCAGTGGGAGGGCGGGGCCAGCATGGGACAGGAACCGCGTGTGTGGCAGCGCCTTTTCCCTGGTGGCCCCATCCCCAGCTGGGGAATGGGCCCACCAGGGCATAGAAGCCATATGGCCCTAGGTTCTGCTAGAGAGCAGGGCGAGCAGCCACAGTGCCGCATGCCACTGGTAAGAGGCCCACATGCCAATTTCAGCACGTGGGCTGGGGGTTGCCAACCCCTGCTCTACAGTTTGAATCAAAGACTCTGTAGCCAAGAGTGTCACCTACTTTCCACTGCTCAACTTGTATTATGGGTTCCCTTCTTTACCTCTATTCCCAGCACTGCTAAAATAGGAAGATTAGCCATTAGCAACAGACAGAAATGTTGGGAAAAAATTCCCAGTGCACGCAAGGTCATGGTACATGATCCACACATTAACACGGAAAATTAGAAATAAACAGCCTTGGAATCCATCTATACTAGTAGAATCAAAATGATAGGGCTTGAGGGGACTTCAAAAGGTGATTTAATCCACACACCCCACACATGCTGGCTGTCAGCAAAAAGGTTTCCCATGGTATCATCCTGCTATTAACTGATGTTGAAAACAGCTCACCGACTCAGAGTTTAATGCCACAGGAGGCCATTAAGATCACCTAATCTCACCAACTGTATAACACAAGATGTTAAATTTCACCTAGTTATCTACTGAGAACAATAATATAACTTCGACTAAGGTACATGTTCCAGAATGGTAGTCAGTCTTGAAGACCTTAAAAGATGGAGTCTCTACAACTTCATTGATAGTTTGTTCCAACTATTAACCCTCCAAAGCATTGAAAAATTGTGTCTTATTTCTAAATTTGAATTTCTTAGGCTTCAGCTTCCCAACCACTGATTCTTGGTCCTTTTCCACTACCAAGAGATGCTTTTAAGCATTTGAAGTATGCAAACATTCCTTATCAGCAACTCCATATTAAGAAGAGCAGACTAAGAACTCAGCAAGATGCTCAGGATGATATACTCTCTGTGCAGAGAGAAACTACAAAATGTAAACTCAGGACTATATGGGATTACGAGGTCATCTGGAAAATTTCCACAGTAATAATATTGCAATTAATAACTTTATATCTCACATGAAACTACACAGATTATAGAGGTTTTCACAGACCATGGAAGGGATCTGAATAAGAGGAAAATCCCAGTAAACTTCTCCGAGAAGAGAGAAGGCAGAAAATAGTGGAGGTGAACCTATGCAACTTGCGAAGCTGAAGGTTTCTATGTAGTGGAGCCCTTGGCCACATTCCAGTGGAAAAGAGGACTGGTTTAATCCCATATGTAGCAGGGGGCTAATCTGCTCAGCTCGAGAGCAGTTTGAGCAGCCAAGAGGGCATTAAAGTATCATAAGGGGATGCTAGAAGACTCAAAGGCAAATACGATACAGATTCAAACTCAGCATGTTGTGAATAGATTAAACCAACATGACGAAGAGTGTGAGGAGAATTTTTCAACTGCTTATTTACAAATGCTAGGAGTCTGGGTAAAAAACAGGAAGCACTGGAAATTCTCACTGGTGAGAAGAAATTTGATATAACTGGCATTATTAAAACCTAGTGGGATAAATTTGCATGGCTGGAATTTTTAAATCTCTGAGTATAACTTATTCAAACAGAACAGAAGAGGTAAAAGATGAGGCAGTGGGGAGATGCCTGAACTAGTGCTCTCCGTTAAAGACAACATTATCAGCTGTAGAACTGCTGAGAAATCAGAAGTGCAGCATCTTGAATGTATATGGATGGAACAAAGCCTAGGAGCTGGCACTGATGGAAGTCAGTCACAGACTACCAAATCAAACCAGGGAACAGGATTACTTACTCCTTAACCCCTTTTATAATGCACCACAAGAAGAATTCCAGGGAACTTCTGTTTTGGAGACATATGCTCGAGATCTCATGCAATCAGTACCAAACATCATTACAGTTTCCAAAAATTGTAGAGATGATTGTTTTCTAACAACTACCGATATAGCACCCAATATGACATAACTTTTTTGGGCCTTGTTACAAGGCATATAGATCAATTAATCACTGAACCACAAGTTGGTCATTGCCTAGGGACTGCAAGGCCCCACAAGTCTAGAACTGAGGCCTGCAGAAATATGAAGAAGTTGACATCTAGACTGCCACCAGCTTGCGTCCACTTCCCCATGACTTGCTACGGGCACAGACCATGAGAAGTTCTGCCTCAAGGGCACAGCAGACAGCAGCTTCAGCATTTAGACAGAAAAATGTGAATAAAAATTGGGAACTCTTTAAGAAGACTTTATTAAGATGACCAAAAAGTTACAACTAAGGAAAATGACCCTTTTGCTAAAAGCCCATTCTGGCTCAGTGGTGAAGCAAAGGCAGAAATAATACATTAAAAAGCACTATATAATACAAGGGGAAAAAGAGGTGAAATATAACGATATAAAGCAGAAGTTATGAAGTGCAAAACATAGATAAGGAAAACTAGAGACATGCAAAAACCTAAAGATGTCAGGTCTAAGGACAATAAGGAGGTTTTTAAAAATTATATTAGGAATGTAAGAAATATTAGCAATGTGAAAGGCCCATTACTAAACAGAGGCTATAAAATTGTTAATAATGATACAGAAAAGGCAAAAGTTTTCAATAAATATTTGTTTTATTTATGGGGGGAAAAGGGGGAGGATGTACTCAGATCATGGGGACAATGAAATATATTCCAACCTATTAATAAGCAAATAAGATATTAGACAACATCTATCAGGGATAAACATTTTTAAGCCTGTAGGCTTGGATAACTCGCAACCAAGTGTCCTAAGAGAGCTGCCGAGAAGATGCCCGCCCCACTGGTGTTAACTTTTAATTTTGGAATCCTGGGGAAATTCCAGAAGACTGGAAAAGTGATCATGCTGTACCAAGATTCAAAAAAGACAAGCAGTATGACTTGTGTAACTATACACCAGTTAGCCCAACATCAAACCCAAGCAAAGTAACAGAAATGCTGGTACAGGATTCATTTGGTAAAGAGTTAAATAAGATTATAATTTAATGCTATTCAACAAGGTTTTTGGGAAAGTAGTTCTTGTCAATGCCGAATTAATTTCTCTGATGAGATTACAAGTGTGATTGACAAAGGTAATCACATAGAGGTAAGACTTTTGTGAAGCATTTGACTGTGTATTTCATGGCATTCTGATGAAAAACGAGCATATTACATAATGTCAACAGAGCACACATTAAAGGGGTGAAGAACTAGCTAATAAACAGATCTCAAAAAGCAGATATTGATGGGGATATTTACTGGAAGTGCTTGTAGAGGATTTCCAAAGAGATCATTCTTAGGCCCTACACCAAGGGTGGGCAAACTTTTTGGCCTGAGGACCACATCTGCTGTATTGTGGGCCACAGGCAGTGGCAGAGGGGCTCAGGTGTGGGAAGCAGCGGGGCCAAATAAACAAACAAACAGAAAAATAAATGATAAATGAAATATTTTATTTATAAAAATACATTAAACTAAAATAAAGGAAAATAGGGTTGGAGCTGGGAGGGAGGAGTATCCACAACGCTCCAGCCAGGATGCTGCTGGTTTTTTCCTCTGGCCAGGACAGAGTGCTGCTGTGTCCACATGGGAGGAAAGAGTGGAGCCAGGAGGGAGGAGTAGCTGCCACACTCCAGCCAGGACACTGCTGAAGCCTGGGGGAAGTTGTTGCTACAATCTGGCCTGGGCACAGTGCTGCCGGGCCCACACGGGGCCAGGAGGGAAAAAAAGCCACACTCTGGGCTGCTAGCCAGATCCAGCTGCCAGGACAAAAAACAAGGTTCAGGCGAACCATAATTTGCCCATCTCTGCCCTACACTGATCAACATTGTCATTGCTGATAAAAGTTTGTAGAAGATACAAAGAGTGGTGCTAACTACTCGCATCAATAGAACCAAATCATTTTCAGCACTGCTTAAGAAAGCACAAAATAAGATTCCAAGAGGTAGCTGTGTTAGTCTAGTCCAGCAAAACAAACAAGGAGTCCTGTGGCACTTATAGATTAACAAATTAATTTATCCTATGAGCTTTAAAGCCTCTGATGAAGTGGGATTTCTCCCACGAAAGCTCATGCGATGAATAAATTTGTTAGTCTTTAACTTTAGTCTTTAATAGTACCACCCAAAAGACATAGCACAACACAGTAGTTTTGAAAAATGTTTTGTCCTGCCTATATTAGCAGCTGGTCTATTTTTCATCACCCAGACAGTGGCCCCAGAGGGTCCCCTTTGCTATCAGACATTCTGTGACAGGTAATTTTCCCAGGGCTTCTCTACCCTCAAACTTGCACAGCCCTAATTAAAAATATGTTGCTAAACCAATGATCATTTGTGTGTTGGCATGCTGATTTGTGTTTATAACTTTATTTTGGTTTACCTTGGTAAGAAACTGAATTAAACTACATCAATATAAGCTCTCAAACTGTGACAAAAGAGTGTCTACACCAACAGCTAACTTAGTTTAAAACACTCATCTTTAGTTAAACAATGGCCAGTTTGTGTGAATATAAGCTCCCAAACTAAACAACACCCTGGGCTCTTTCCCCAGATCTGCCGGTGGCTATTTTAGCCAAAACAATTCAAGTCTGCCTGAAATCCAACCACCACTGCAGCACCAGCCAGCTTTAAAATCCATTTTAGCCTGGAGGGAAATTTTCTCTGTATAGCTCAGACTGCTATGTGATCTTCATAAAATCACTGCATCTCTTTGTGCTTCCATTTCCCTATCTGTATATCAGTAACAACACTGACACCTATTGCACAGGCATGTTTGTGAATCGTAACAGAAATAGTGTTTTGGGATCCCCAGTAAAAGACTTATATTAGGTCTTCACATTTCACCCCCCAAACAACATCCAATGATGAGTAGTTGGGAGAAAAGGAGGGATGGCATAGAGGTTAACATGCTATAGGTCTGACCAGGACACAGCCAAGCTGAGAAAAGATGCAGTATGTGGAAGCAAACCAAGATGATCCATTATGTAGACTACCGAAGGACAGGGATCTAACCTGCACTTCCCTCAGAATAGGTAGGAAACACGAAGCTTTGCACTGGCTTATGGGAGACCTCAACTTTACCAGAAGATGCCATGTATTCGTCATTGGAAGCCACTTAGGTGAAGTATTTGTTCTGTCAGTGAAAGATAGCCACCTCTGGACGGCTTTACTTCTCAGTGGTAGCTGATGCATGGGGCAGATTAGCATTGTCTCCAGAGGAGTCAGTTTACTCCCTTGTGAGCTGCGGATAAGATGCTTCTGTGACAGCAGTGAGCTGGGGAAAGGAAGATGCTGGCACACTGGAATGGCAAGGAATCTCCAGAGGCTGGGACTTGCTTTTTACAGACATCCAGAGGGACCAGAGAACACTTCTCTGACATCTTGTCTGCCCTTTGCAGTTTCCATTGAAGAAAACAGTGCAAAGTGCGCAGGCAGTGGTGGGGTGGAGGAAAAGGGCAAAGGAGATCTGAGAATTAAAACAAACATCTCTCTTCCTTACAAAAAAGGAAGAAAATGTCTCCTACAGGTTCTGTTCTTCACAGGAACTCTCTTCTTCTAAGTAAAGAAGCATGCACCACTGGGGCAAGAGAGGCAGAGAAATTCAACACAGGAGAAAAGGAAGGAAGATTCATATTGAGAAGAGTGAGTTTAGCAAGCGAATAAATGGTTAGTTAAATGGTAGGAGTCTTGTGGCACTTAAAGACAAACAAATTTATTTATTGCATGAGCTTTTGTGGGAGAAAATCCCACTTTGTCAGATGCTTTGAAAATGGGGGAACTTACAGAATGGGAGGAAATTTTCTCCCACAAAAGCGCATCCAATAAATAAATTTGTTAATCTTTAAATGCCACAGGATTCCTTGTTTGTTTTGCTGAACTAGACTAACACACCTGCCCCTTTGGAACTTAAATGGAAGAGGAGAGCCAGAGAGAAAGAATGTCATGCAAAGAGGAGAAACAATAACATGGAGGCTAGTTGAGAGACACAGCAAAGCTGTTAATTAGAGAAATATTTTATTGCATCTGCATGTAAATTATAAGCACTGTAAACACAGGATGACTGCTAAGCACGTTTCTTTGCAGAGACCAATTTTATGACTGACATTCCAAGTACTGGCAATGCCCAGACTACATGACCAGCAGATGTATCACGGCCATTTGGTACAGATAAGACGATAATAATTGGTCAATGAGTTCTGCGGTTATCAGTACAGCTCCCAATCCCCCTGGTGAACAAAATCAGAACATATGGCATTCAATGTACTGATACTGTCAGGCTCATAATTAACTGATTAGCGTACATATGGAGCTCACAGACAGTATAAATCTCTCAATGTAAAAAATGCTGGGGACTATTGAAGGTGTCAGCATGAGTCTTCCCTGCAAATCTCTCTTTGTTAATGTTTCATCGGAAGCCAAATGTGTTGTAATAAAACGGCTATTAATGGAGTTATATTTATGATGATCTCTCTTTCATGCAGCTTGAGTTAGCCTTTCAAACCCTAAATTTCTCACAGTAATGATCAATGCCAGCACAGAAACCCCTAGTCAGAGGGTCTCTTGATTTGTCCCATTCACACAGAGGTTAAGAGTAGTGGGTGCTAGGCAAGTAAAAATTCATCAAGTTAGCACCTCTCACTGCTCACGTTACAGTGGCAAAATGAAAATCCATTTCAGGCTCCAGACACAGCTTGGATTTTGTGTATTTTAGGCATTTATAAAGCTCTGGTAGGCATGGTCATCCCATCTCAGTACTCTATAGAGCACAGATTTGTACATAGGATGAGACACGCCATTAACCACTCGAAGCAGACAGATATGTAGAGCCCTGCGTGGATACAAAAACGTGGAACTGCATCCAATCCGCATCCACTCAGCGATAACATTAATCCGATCCGACATCTGCATGCCAGGGTTTAGCTGCATCTGTAACCGAGCTTGGGCTCACATACAAGTATTCAGCTTTTGATTGGTTCATTCCCCACAGGGGTCCCACCCACTTTTTCCTTTCTTGTTTGTGGTTCGTATGCTGTGCTATCAATCAGATTTCTTTGCCCACCTATGAAATCTCTGATTGACAGCAATGGCTTGCCAACTGGAAGCAAGAAAAGGAAAAAGTGGGCAGGGGAATGAGCCAATCAAAGGCCAGCAGTGAGTCTCCAAGTCCCACCTTGAGCCTCTGATTGGCTGGCAGATCACAATCTAGGGTTGGCCAGAGTGCTTCCTGGTTCCCCTGCATGCTGCCGACACAGAGCAGTGCAGCAGTTTCAGCAATGGATCGCAGTGTGATAAGGTAACAATAGAAGCTGCATCCTTGAGTCGATCTGCAGCAATGGGTCTGTGGTTATCTGCACCCACACCCACGGATGCGGATACCCACGGATCTGCAGCAGATACCCGTGGATTTGCAGGGCTCTACAGATATGTCCTGCTGGTTTCTTTGGCCACAATTCCACACAGCATTCTTCTTGTGTCTGCTTTACTGTCAACACTTTGGAAGAAGTCTACTCTTGAACCTGTGTGGTCAAGAAAATAGGATACAAAACTATAGAACAAAGCATGAATGTGTGTGCGTGTGCGGGGGGATGTGTATAAATATAGACAGGATCTACTTAAGACTTAGCTATTTGTGAAGGTTTGTTTTTACAGTCCTGATCCAATTTGGGCTAAAGGTGGTGCCCAAACTGCATTGATGACAGCATATGTGTGCCTCACACTATGAGTCACCGTGGCTACATGTTCCAGGTGCACAGACATCATGGCTAATGCAGACCGTTCAGCATAACCTGGTAAGTGGGTTTTGCTCAAAGAGCTCTGGGATACCATGAACTCTTTAGCTACTGATCAACTCCTCTGTCCAGCTTAAACTGTTTTTTTTTTTTAATTTATAAATCCCTAATTGGTTCAAGTTTTGATTATGACTGATGCCTCTTTCTCCATGCATTATCTCAGCAGCTCAGATCACCACAAGCTGCCAGTGTGCTCTTCATATGAACAAGCAACCCTCGCTAAAAACCTGGGACTTTGATGCCCCTTGGTTTGCCAGACCATATATTTGATGATCTTCAGAGATATTCTTGCCAGATCCACCTGATCTCTGGCTCATTCTGAGGGACAGGAGACAATAGTTGGGGGGGAGTGGTTAAGTAAGTTGTTTTGGGGGTCGGGAAAATACTGCAGATTATCCACAGTGTTTTTCCTGTGATACTCATGGACGTAGGGCAGGTGGGGTATCGCTTTCAATGCTACTATTTGATTCCACTGTTGTATTGTGGCTAGAGCCTGGGGAAAAATCTCCAGTTTACCTCTGGGTGTCACGTTCTCACCACCAACAATTAACACTTCCGAGGGCAAAATCCCATGGGAACACATTGGAGGGAGAGAAAAGCAGAAAAACTTGATGATCTTGGAGGAATGCAACAACAATTACTTGCAATCTGGAACAGGCTGTGTGTTTGCACACACACAAGCACACGCACCTAACTCTCTTCAGTCAGGCTCTGTCTATGCTAATAGCTCAGGATGCAAAACACAAGCTCACATACATGTAGTAGGACTATAATAGGCACGCAGTTGTGAGAGCACAGAGAGGGCCAGAGCAGACAGGGTTGAACCGTGCCATAAAAATACCCACCAGTTTCAGTGTTGTACTGTTCTTTGCATTTACACAAGCTCAACGAGAGCTAATTCAGGTATGAGTCTCTGAACAGTGGATTTACATCCCTCACTCAGACACAGCCTCTTGGTGTATGTTCCAGGCACAAAGCTTCTCACTCAAACCCTTAGAACTCAATATTTCTCTCTCATTCCCCATCTCTAGTTAAAATGGATAGAAGGTTGCTTCCACCTTCTCTTAAACTCAACTTGCACATCACTCAAAGGACTATCCAGACCTCCTCTCCTTCATGAGCGAAAAGCAGTTCCCTCAGCAGATAATCTTTCATCCTTTCTGTGCCAATCTTTCTCCTTGCCTCTGTTCACTATATCATCATCCACTACTGCTTCATCTTCACTGGGTGTCCTCCTTTCTCCCACAGAACAGCTAATTCAATCCATGAGGGAGGGAGAGACACACACAAAAATGCCTATATAAAAAAAATCAATTTTTTTTCCTGTACAATTTCTTTAGAAGAGGCATGGCTGCCAGTAACAAATGAGTTGGTTCATAAAAGTGCATAAACAGAAAGCTGTCTGATAACTGTAAGGCTAACAAAGGAATCCACCTGCTAGGAAGGTGTGAATGGATTTTAATAAATGAAAAGCTGAGATAAAGAAAAACCCTAGGATAAGACATGACAGGTAGGAGGGAGGCTTTATTCTTTTTATAGGAATAGGACAAATTATTTTGTCTTAAAGGTAAACTACAATGCATATAGGAAGTTATGCTCATTACCTTTATATGATATAAATATTTATATGACTCAAATGTTTTCCCCTTAAAAGTGTTTCTCTGCAGACTTTTTAAGTCTTAGAATTACTAGGTCACAGATATCATAGCTTCCATCAGTTGCTCTTTACATTCTTCTACTTCCCGCACAAGTTCTGTATCTGCTGTCCTCATATTCTCCCTATCTCAGGACTTTCATCAACCCCCCACCACTCCAATTCCCCATGCCAGCAGGCTTGTGTGACTAAGTTTTTCAAAGTGGTCCTCACCTCCATTTGAAATTTTTTACGGGTCCGCAAATGAAAAAAGGTTGAAAACCAATGAGCCACAGCATAAAAAAGTAAGCTTGAACCACTGATTCATACTTTACACCTGGCATTAATAATGGTTCAACTAATCACAATAACCATAGCCTTAAAAATGTATGGCTAGGTAATAAACTTATAAAAAGCACCAAAAATCAATAATATAATGAAAATAAAACATCTGCAAACATAGTAAAGAAAAGCAAAATCTGGACACATAGGCCTAGATTAACAGACATTCTTTACTTTTAAATATGATTTTTTTTTTAATTAGGAAGCTAAAGACACCCATTATTTACCAATTACTCATTAATGCTAATAACAACTGCAATAATTCTATATAATAAGAGCATGTGGCCCGTGACGGAGACACACACATGTGCAGGCCAAAGAGACACTGAAAAGAGAAATCTCTCATCCAAAGTGCAGTGGGAGTGCTCATAGATGAGGACACTACTCTAAGACGTATGAGGCTCCAGAGTGTTTCGGATACAATTCTATCCCTGAGTTCTAATTCTGATTAAAGCGTTACATATTAATCTCACCCCTCCCAAACTAGAACGCTTCCAGGACTTCAACCTTAACCATCATTTCTGCTGTCTGCATGTATTCTATCTTCCTTAATAAATCTTTGTACTGTACTTCATTAATACCCAGCGATCCCATTTAGTACTGGAGCACCACTATGTTAAACACTATAAAATACCTAGGCAGAGAATCTTTGCTGGCTTCACCACTTACTTTCAATGCAGTCCACTGCAAAGAACCCATGTTGACCTACAGCAAGCCAGATCTAAATTACACGGCCAACTCTTTTCAAAGAATCATAGAATTGAAAGGGACCGCATGAGGTCATCTAGCCCAACTCCCTGCCAAAAAGCAGGACCATTCCCACTAACTCATCCCAGCTAGGGCTTTGTCTAACAGGGCATTAAATGTTTCCAAAGATGGAGATTCCACCACCTCCCTAGGTAAACCATTCCAATGCTTCACCATCATCCTAGTGAGAAAGATTTTCCTAATATCCAGCCTCGACTGCCCCAGCTGCAGCTTGAAACCATAGCTCCTTGTTCTGTCCTCTGTTTCTACTGAGAACACCCTAGCTCTCTCCTCTTTGGAGCACCCCTTCAGGTAGTTGAAGGTTGCTATCAAATCCCCCCTCAGTCCTCTCTTCTGCAGACTAAATAAGCCTAGTTCCTTCAATCTCTCCTCGTAAATGATGTGCCTCAACTCCCTAAAAATTTTTGTTGCCTTCCACTAGACCCTTTCTAATTTGTCAACATCCTTTCTGTAGTGTGGACTCCAAAAGTGGACACAGTATTCCAGATGTGGCCTCACCAGTGCTGAACAGAGGGGAATAATCACATCCTTCAATCTCCTGGCAACACTCCTGCTAATGCAGCCCAATATGCCATTGGCCTTTTTGGCAACAAAAGCACATTGTAGACTCATATCCAGCTTCCAATCCACCATAACCCCAAAGCTCTTTTCTACACTGCTGCTACTGAGTCTGTCAGTCCCCAGCCTTTAGCAGTACCTGGGATTTTTCCATCCTAAGTGCAGGATTTTGCACTTGTCCTTTTTGAACTTCACGAGCTTTTGTTTGGCCCAATGGTCCAATTTGTCTAGGTCTCTCTGAATCCTATCCCTGCCCTCAAAGTGTTTACTATTCCCCCCAGCTTGGTGTTATCCACGAATTTACTGAGCATGCAATCTATCCCATCATGCAGATCATTAATGAAGACATTGAACAGAACCAATCACAGGACTGACTCCTGGGGCCCTCCAATCGTTACTGTCTGCCAAACAGATATTGAGCCACTGATCCATACCCATGATCTAGCCAGCTTTCTGTCCACCTTACAGTCCATTTATCCAAACCATACTTTCTTAACTTGCCGACAAGAATGCTGTGGGAAACAAGGTATATCACATCGACAGCTATTCCTGCATCTACATATCCCATCATCTCACCACAGAAGGCAATCAGGTTGGTCAGGCACAATTTGCCCTTGGTGAATCCATGCTGACTGTTCCTGATCACTCTATTTTCCACCGAGGTTTCAGAATGGATTCTTTGAGGACCTGCTACATGATTTTTCCAGGGATTTTATAGCAACCTGATGGAAATTGCAGAGCAGCTTTAGATAGCTTTTTAAGTGTAAGTTTATGTTTCATTAAATATGAAAATGAACAATATGATCAGTACAGTACAATAGCACCTGTGATATTCTGGTGCAAAATTCAATTCTATGCTGCCCTCACAGTTTATGTATTCTATAATCTTCAGGTTACCCTTAGGTTCCAGAGTCAACAGCAGACTAAGATGAATTAGGCAGTTCACATGTCTCAGCAATTGTTCTGGGCTGTCTGCAAAATCAGGTTCCTATTTTTAAAGTAACTTCCACAATCAAGATGGTGAGAATTTTTTTTTTAATGGAATTGAAGACTTCTGTTCCAGAATCTTAATTTCAGCTGCCGTGGAATCACCAAATCCAGGGAGCCCTCAACTACTTCTGTTTCTATGGTCATCCAAATGTTCCATCTATCTTATCTTTCTCTTACCCTTCTGCCAAATGTCTGAGAGCTCTGCCTTGGTCTGCATCCTTATTACAATCGCTTACCACTCCCATCCATGTTGAGATAAACCACTTCTCTTCCTCACTGAAGTGTTTTCTGCTTTATTCTATGTGCCCCTTATGCCTGTAACTCCCTTCTTGTAGTATTTCAACTCTTCTCTTACTTTACTACATTTTCCTCTTTTTGCCCTGATGAAAGCCACTGTATCCTAGTTGGGCTTTTATGAGAATCACTGTCTCCTCTTCTGTAACACATCCATTCTCCAACCTAGCTCTCAATAAAACACCAGGTAATATCTCATAAGCATGACATTAGGAGAGAATACAATTCTGTTACATGTGTATAAATACTTATTAGGATCAATGAATAAATACTGGTGAAAATTTTGCAAGTTGTGTTCTGAGCCCATGCTCAATTCTGCTGCTCTTTAAAACCTTTAATAGAAAAGTTGTTTTGAAAGACATTTTGCAAAACTCACTCTGACTTCATGGTTTTCTGGAATGCTAAGTAAATAAGGGATTTCTCAATGGTCCCAATAGGCAACTTAACTGTGTGAACTCAGTATACGAACGCAACAGATGGATTCATCCATCCCCCTTCAAATCCACTGTATGCACAACCAGAGAAACCCAACGGGAAGAATCAGTAGCTCCTGATCACAGAGTCTGTGGGCCACTGTTACAGAGATTATGCCTACTCTGGGGCTAGATCACAGCACCTCTGCATTACCTCCAACTCAGCACTGTGTCCATGCATCTTCTGCACCATTTCTTCTGCCTCACGCATACGGCGGCTCAGCTGAGGCGAGTGCTCCGAGGGGGTCAGCTCATTATCATATGACTCCAGAATTGCTCTCATTCCATCACGCTCCTGTTGTAAGGAAAGAAACAGACCTGTTACAGTTTGTACTGGACACATGCCGTCTACATCTTCAAACTGATAACATCTAATTACATTTAACTTTTTTACTATTGCTCATGTATGTGGTGGACAACATTATTTCTGTCAGGAAATGATTTCCAGTTGTCCCATTACTCTCTGGTATACACAGATCACACAGAAACATAGAGATAGAAAAATCTATTGCTCTGAGAGCTGAAAATGGAAGTAAACCATAGTCCCATTTTAGAGAGCAGCATGCACACACTATAACTTCTGCCATTTTACAAGTATATATATAGCAAAAACGAGCAAAATAAGAGCCCTCAAGTAGAAGATGCTTCTTGGAGACACCTCAGCATGGCTGTTTAGGGAAAACACCAATGGCTTACAGCAGCTAAATCAGAGAATCTCCCTCTTGCTATAAGTGAAGTTGCATACAAGTGCAGAAGCCTGCTAATGAAGAGCACTTAATACAAAGAAAGTCCTTTATTCTCACAGCACAGGTGCGTTTAGTACAATCAACCACACCAAACAGGATTTAGATAGGATTATGTGGAGAAAGAGTAATTTGCCTTCCAAATGGCTGAATTACATTCTCTTTTTCTAAAGGGTTTCTCAATAATGTGGCCTTTAAAAACACAGGTTAATTCAAAGAAGAACGAAAAAATGAATAGATACTGGAAGGGCTGCAGTAGAAAGCAGCAACCTATGAAAACTTTACTTATTTGTGTTCATTTGCACTCACAACGCACCAGGCAAACAAAGTTAGCCATGGACTATGCCCCCTAAAAACATAACACGGACAGAGATGGAGGTTCTCAATTTTATTTTCACTATTGCTGTTCCCAGATAAGAGAGATATTCCATTGGGTGATAAGTTATCTGCATGTGCTTTCTGACAATGAAGAACCTGGGTTCAAACCCCTGCAGACCCACAGTCGGGATGATGATTGTTTAGGGAAGGTGTATCTACAATTTATGAATTCCGGTTGAGATTCTAAAGTTATTATGAAAACTGTTGCATCATTGAATGTCTATATAAACACAGCATCCAGCATGACTGTCAGAGCCTGTGGCACATATCTATCACACTAGTGACACATGGAGAGTAGTTAACTAACAACACAATGCGTATGCTGAAGAGGTTTGCTAAAAGTAGGAGAACCACATTTCTCCAACTCTCTTCAAGCATTTGGAAAGTGGAAAATTCACAAACAGCACAAAAAGATGGAAGTGACAAAACAGGGGGTTAAAAAGGACTCTTAGGAAGAAGCCTTTCAAGAGACACTCTGGAAACGTAGGGCAGCATAAGGAAAGAGGCATGCATCGTTTTGCACCAGGGCCACTCAGTTTAGTTATGGAACCATGCGAGGACTAGCAGGAGACAGACTATCATTCAGAAATAAAGCTATGAGCGACCACAAAAATCGCAGAGGAACATGACCCCAGCCCCAAAAATGCTTGAGTGGTGAGGAACCTGAGGCAGAGAAATACATATAGGGTTTTGGTTCAGATCTGTATATTTCTCCCTTTAAGAAAACGAGAGAATTTTGAGTAAATCGTACAGGTGGAAATAAGTAAAGAAGGCTGGGGACCACTTGCCAGGAGTCTGAGACTAGATTTTATTACAGTATTTGTGTTCAGAAGTGAAGACCAGAGCTAAACACTGGGAGTGAGTGTTTACATTTGTTACCTCCATCTGTTTTGATTTATTATCAGTAGAATTACTGAATAAAGCTTGCACTGTGATTTTAATTATACGTTCCCTCATAGCTTGTTTTCCCTTCAAGTCAGAGCTGAGCCTTGATAAGCAAGGCTCGTCTTCTGCTTCCTTACAGCCAAAGAAATGGTATCATCAAAGAGGTGTCCTAATCCCACTGTAACTCTTTGGCCTTTTCTTTGGTAGCTGAGCAATGGAGAAAGCTGTTAAAGCATGCCTGGGGATCTGTTCTGAAGTGCACATCATTTGGAGCCAAGTCTTCTATCTTAAGAACCACTCTTCATCCTATTTATGAGTCATCTCTAAATGTGGACGCTTTCTCGATGCATAGATGGATTGGGACCTCTGGGAAAGGATCCAACCAGCTGATATCTTTGATGTTTAAATTTGACTGGGTTCTGTTTGATTTTGCAGATAAAACCAAACAAAGTCCTTGATATAATGGAGAGAACACTGTTCTGTTGTTCAACTAGGGCACTGATGAGTGACGTGCAGTGAGAAACAAAGGCTAGAACACTAGTGAAAGGGGGAAGGACGAGGGTATCACAATTGTATCTTTAACTGCAAGCATATCAAAAGATCAAACATGCACATCCCAGTAAATTCTCTGATGGGTTCTAAACCTTGACTCTGGAATAGCAAGGAGAGGAAAAACTTTTTCATCACCACTTTCCCTTGGGTGAAGACAAATTGCCTTGGGAAGAGATCTGGTGCAGGTTGGAGAGTAGGCTGTCCAGAGGCAGAAGACAGCACTCCCATTTCTCTATTTCATTCGTGGAGATGTTTTACAAAGAGTGGCTGCTGATGGTACCCTTCCTCCTGGGACAGCATGAAAGCAGATTTCCTTTTGTATATCTGTCAAGCCAATAATTCTACCTCTGTAGCTTATGGTAAAACTTTCCTTTTTTTCCCAAAAAAAGTGTTTGTTTTTAGACAGGTCTGAGTTCCATTAAGATCTATTTTCCTTCATTAACTCAGTTCCTCCAGCACCATGCTGTTGTTTGGTCCAAAGGTCCCTTTCTCAGGGTTGAACCAATGCCAGCCTTCTCAGTTGACCTTTCAGTGTGTTAAATATTTTGAGCACATTTTTGCAGCATCTCCCCCTCTGTGCCTTTCACACCTTGAGTTTATACACTGCTCCTTCTCCCCACAGACAGACACACACATCGTATTTAAGTGTTTGACATTTAGACAGTGAAGCAGTAGACAGTCCTGGTAGCCAGGTTTGCTGGGTTGAGCTGTTAGCATCACGAGTACTATTTCTGAAATGTAGCCCTTTTCATTTTGGGGGAAAAAAACCTCACTTCTGTAATTCTGTTGTTTAAGTAAAATGCATTGATAACACTTGACTGGCTGCCTCTCCAGACAGTGGGTTACAAAAGAAGCATTTCAGCACTGTTAAACTGGCAAACGCTGGCAGATTTATCTCAATTATTTATAGGGTATTGTAAGAGAGAGAGAGAGAGTTCACATCACAGAAGTCCTGTTTGGTACCTTTCAACACTCTGAGGAAGTTTTCACTACCAGCAGCACTGATGGAAGGTGTGGCCTAAAATGCCAATGTCTATGATGGCACTGTTTGCACAGTACTTTGCCTAAAAACTGCACATGTGACCAAGTCTGGAGCCACATGTGGAGTCTGAGCTGCTCAATTGTAAAGCTAAATGTTCTTTTAATACTGTTTTGGCATTTTTCAATAGCAGAATTTGCCCGTACCTGATGCTATGCCAAGAAGATTACAGGTATATATACATCAGGGTAAACTGACAAAGACAAAACAGGAACCAAAGAGGAGTTCCTAAGAATGTTTCCTCTCTGCTTTATTTCAGAGGACCACACTTATTTGCTTGGCTCTGCTATATAACCTGAATTCTCAGACTTGACCAACATCAAAGTTCTCCAGCACAATTAATAGGTGATCAAATATCTTATTGCTCATTTAATTGCTACACGCATATCACTCTTTAAACAGAAACTGAAAGTTAAATATAATCTGAACTTTTAAATTGCTGTCCAGCCCACTCCTGGCATTTATTTTCTCCATCAGTAGAGGCAGAAAGTGTATGCTGACTGCAGCCGGTGATGCATGGCTAATATTCAACACGGGGCTCCCCACAAAAGGCTCCATGCTTGGCATAGAATAAATCCTGTTCACCATGAGAGTGCTAGGTCTCAGGGAGAAGAATTAAGGACCCCATTTATTTCTTTTCCCACTCACACAAACACTATCACATCCAACTCTTGTCATGCACAGAGACAGCAGTACTTGGCAAACCCAATTTTACATGAGCAACCTTTCATTGGAGATGTTTTGTTTTGTTTTGTTTTTGAATAACATAATAAGCACAAGATCTAAAGGGATAGTCATGTTAGTCTAGTTAAGCAAAACAAACAAGGAGTCCTGTGGCACTTCTAAATACTAAAAAAATTATTTATCACGTCAGCTTTTGTAGGAGAACATCTCGAAATCCCACTCGACTTGTGTCATTTTATATGGAGTGAAATGTCAGAGGCCTTCTACGGCACATTCCCCATCAGGAGAGTGTTTAAAATACTTGATATTTAGAGCAAAGTAGTCCATTCCAAATGCAAAAATTGCTCTTTGGGTATTTCTGTCAGCCTCATCTGCCTTTTAACAAGGATGCTATGCCAGCAGCAAAGGGGGTGATTCCATCAATTAAGTAAATTACCAATCCTCCTACTTCATATTAGACTCCTAATAAGTGTTTTAAGGACCTCCCACATTAGTTCATCACTGAAGAAAGAAGACAAAACTATCCTAATCTGAGGGGCATGCACTCCAGCTTTATCCTGGGTTCAGTACGTCACAGGTGGGAACAGTCACACCTTCCCAGAGGCCTGGGTTTTGTAGTTTTGTTTTTGAACTCTGTGGCAGGAAACACTTTAAAGTGAGTGTTTAGATTAAGAAAATCCATTCACTAAGATATCTTACAGGCTCTTTAGTTCTCCATAAAGATGACTCAGTTTTTCAGGGTAAAGATAATGAAAGAGGGATCCTGTCACCCAAGCTACAAGGTAAAGTCTTGCCTCGCTGAGAGTCACCAAAAATGGCCATCAAACCATGGTTGGACAGAATGAAATAAGCCTGTGCTATTAATCCAATTCTGAGAGGACCGGGCCACTTCAGAAACCACATCGTCACAACTGACATCACTGAAATGCAACTAAATAGGGACTTTAGCTCACCAGAACGAGTGCCCTTTGGTTAGTGCAGCTACAAGCATTCCCCTACTAAATATTTCACTGCCAACAACCCAGGTATGCTCTACAGCAGTGTGCTTACAGCCCACCTGTTGCTCATTTCTAGTCCCAGTAGGCCCACTCTGCTCCTTTCTCCTGCTCACTCCTCCCATATGTCAAAGAATAGTTGGTAATAAAACCCAGTTTTACTGTACAGGGATTACTGTTTGTCTCAGCTGACAGGACAAAAAACACACTAACACAGACTGATTGGCCCCCATCAGTGCCAGAATTATTCTTATTATTATTCTGGTGGATTGGTCTCATTTTTTGCCTCTGCTCGCTATACGGAAACAGATGTTTAGGTTGTGCATTAGGAGAAAATTCCTAATTGTCAGGGTGACTAACTACTAGAGTAAGTTGGCTAGGCAGGTCGTGGAATCTCCATCACTGGAAGTTTTTAAGAGCTAACACAAACACCCATCAGGGATGTTGAGTGCAGGGGACTAGATTCGATGACCTCTCATGGTCCCTTCCAGTTTCTATGACTCTATCTGACTTCCAAGCCCTACCTAGCAAGCATGTGGGGAAACATGAACTATTTTTCCCCATGCACTGAAGGAAAGATATAATGACTCCTGTCACATATGCAGTTGACTGCTCCTACTGAACATTTGCCAGGCTGCTGGGAGAGTCTCCAAGTACTGAATCCTTATATGCTTTAAGCCCTTGGAATCTGAAAAGTGTCCAGGCACAGTCATTGGATTAGGCTGCCTAAGCACATTTTTGGGGTGCAAATAGTCTATCTAGCACCTCTTCCTGAGAGTTGAGCTCTCACTCTCCAACTGACCAGCCTCAGGGACCAGAGCCGACCCCTCTCACCACACCGCATTTTGCAAACTGTCCACAAGGTTAAAACACACACTTTCGCAGAATTGTAGCTGTGAGAGTACTACCAATTTGCAGCTGACCTCCTCAGGAGCATATGACAGGTATAACACACAGACAGACTTTGCAAAGAATTCTAAAACATCATATTCTTCTGTGATTTCTGTCCATCAGCTCTGCAGCGACAAAGAGGTCAAATGAGTCTGTTCCAACACTTTGTCTTATGCTAACTTCACAGCTTCGTTCATCTTTAAACCATTTTGTTCAATGCTATTCTTCACCAGTCTATTCAACACGTCCTCAGTCTTCATTTATTTCCAGTCCCTCAGACTCTGCTGTGAATCATTCATAATGTATGGTTTCCTTTCCAGGCCCCATTCCTACTAACTTCCCAAAACATCCCAGTCATCTTTCTTGAATTCTTTGTAACAGCCTCATTCTTGCACCAGCCATTTTCTCATCACTGGCTTTCTTCTCAGGTCTTGAAACTTAGTATTCCCCTCAGGCAGCTCATTTCTGCAGTCAATATCTTTCATTTACAAGTCTTCCTCGTACTCCACCATTCCAACTCATAGAGCAGTACTGTCACGACAATTGTCTCATATACACTGATTTTTATTTTTTATCAAAAAGTCATTAACATCCCAGACCTTCCAGTTTTCTTAATACTGTAATGGTTAATATGATTCTTTTCACATCATCTTCACAATTCCTATCCTTCAATTCTAAGTCCTTCAAGGTGCACATGCTTTTCCATATCTTCCAATTACCATAATTTCTGTCTACCCTATCCTAGTTTACAACCCAAATTTTCAGCTTTTCCAGGCAACCTTGTTAGCCACTCTCTGTAAATCCTCCTTCATCAGTGCTATGATTCAATATCAGCAAATTAAGGTTATTCACTATCCTCCCACATAACATGACTCCTCCCATTTCAGAGTTATTAGCTCTTCCAGTGCCAAGCTGAACAAAACTGGTAATAACATGCACTGACTCATTCCTGTGGTTTTCCTGAAGCATTCCATCAGCTTTTTGTCTACTCTCACCGAACTCATCAAGGTCTTGCAAATATTGTCTATCAGCTTCGTCTATTTCTTGGGGACACCAGACATTCTCAAAACTTGCTATAATCCTTTCTGCCAAATATGATCATAAGTCCATTTCAAGTTTATATATAAAGTTGCTGTAGCAGGTTCATTATGTCTTATCTACTTTCTGGTATCTGTCTCACCACAAATGCTCATTTCTTCTACTTCATCCTGATCTATTCCAACTTCTACCTCTGCAACCACTGTTTCCATGTACCTCATTATTCTCCTCTGCAAACATCTTGCTGAATTAGTTTGAACGAGATTTCTGAGATCAGTAGGAAAGGAAATGATTAATTGTAACTGATTCACCCAGGTTCCAAAAGGATAGCTTTTAAGTCTAGTTCAGCAACATAAGCAAGAAGTCCTGTGGCATTTTTAAAGACTAACAAATTTATTTATTGCATGAGCTTTTGTGGGAGAAAATTCTACTTCATCAAATGCTTTGAAGAGTATCTGACAAAGTGGGATTTTCTCCCTCAAAAGCTCATGTGATAAATAAATTTGTTGGTCTTAAAAATGCCACAGGACCCCCTGTTTCTTCTGATTCACTCTAGAATCTCTTTTTCTGTCACTGCTATACGCAGAATACATGGAAAGCAAAATTGTGTTGTAATCACAGTGATGAACTGGAACCAATCCCTTGGAAAGCAGTTACGTTCACTCACAGCATCACAGCTTCACAAAATCATCTCTTCAGGACTATATTTCTCTCCCTGCTCCTCCCATTTAATTCTTTCCTTACATGAATCCACAGCTTGGCCGCCAAGAAGAATGGCTTCAGTACTGTTCCAAGGAGCTGCTAAGCTAGTAGTAGGTCCCTCTGCCTCCTACAGGTGGATTCTAGAGAAAGAAATGATGCTAACATAGAAACAATATAGCCACAATCTTATCTGTTAATGAATCTCATACCCATGACACAATAACACTGAGTGACCAACCCATGGCTTCACAGAACACAAACACAGGAGCAAGAGAGAGGACTCCTGGGCTGAACAGGGGAGGCTGCTAAGGAAAAAGAGTAAAACATGGCTGGCAATGTTTTAAAAAAGCAATCTGACCCACTCATTTTTGGAGTGTTCCCCTATTCCTGTTGGTGCTTATTAACCCCTCCCCAAACACACATACAGAATACACCACTGACTTTCTAATTAGTTGTACAGGAAAAAAAATCAATAAGAAAGAAATTAAAGTTACAAATCTAACTGGAGTCAGTCACATACCTAGGGAAAATTTGTTCCTGGGGTAAAGTTTATCTCATGTCATAATTTTATTGAAATCCTATATCTTCCTATTGACTTTTATGGTTTCAAGCTGGATGCCAGAACTATCATTATTACAGTTTCAGTGTTGCTCACAGGGCCGAGGGGGGTTTTTCCCTTTATAAACAAGCTGTAATTGTCTGCTTTATTGATCAATAAATCTCTCAACTGCCTGACTTCACCAAGGCTCTTTTCTGTTTAGTCCTCTCAACCATTCTCTAAGAGAAAATATGGGCGGTTTGGGGAGGCGTTGTTTGGTTTTGTGTGGCTTTTTTTTGTTTAAGAAGAGATTGTTTTGTTGTTAGCAATAAAAGAACAGGAATTGTACTGGTCTGCTTTGATAATGGCTTTTTAATGACAGATTCTAGTCACTGTAAAATCCGCTTTATTTCCACATGAGTTAACTTCAAATATTAATCCCAAAACAAATACACAGTTCGCTTGCTCTATCGCTTCTGCACGGATTGGAGTCTGAAAGAGTCACTTTGGAAAGTAGAATTGTAATATTTTCTACCGGGTTCCTTTTTGATGGCATGGAAGCGTTCCCGTTCCTAGCAGTAAACTCGCCTTTTGCTTAATTAACAGTGATTTAAAGAGAATGTTAATAGAGTGTTTCATTATAAGGAAATCAACTGAAGTTCTTCCTCCCACCTTTCAGATTCTTAAATCCAATTAGTGAAAACAAGAAGAAATTTCAAAACAAGAAATGAGGCCTCATCAGACACCAGTCACATTTGGGTTTCAACCAGCTGACTCTCCCTGGTCCAAACAAAACAGGCAACATGGAAATAATTTGGGTAGAATGTCAAGTAAACAGAATCCTTTTCAACATATTTAACAGATATATATTTATATAAAGGTATGACTTTATATATGGCATGCTTTTCAGATAATTGGAGTAAAGATTTAATCTTCAGGTTAGATGTTTTCTAATATAAATGTGAAGTAATGGTGCAATAATAATAAGCAAAGTTTAGCCCATCAATCCATCACTACTTGATGATATGATAGAATACAATGCATAATGCATTAAATTATGAACTCTTTTTTATACTGAGATGAATACATCTCTATGTATTTATCTGAGGGCAGCCTATTGTACTACATTCCAGACATCTACCCTCCCCAGCACAGATAAGCGACACCTCCCTGAAAGATTGCCACTGAAAAGCAATCAAGAATGCAATTGAGGGCTATCAACTTTGATAGTCTCAACTGCAGGTTGACCCACCCTATTAAACAAAGGTTTCTTCTACAGAGGGCCCCACAGAGGAGAAAGCCTGACAAGGTGGAGGCATCCTGGGAGCTCCTCAGTAGCACATCCCAAGACTTTTGCTCTTTCAAAGATCTGCAACTCCCAAGCATGTTAAGAGTAAAATCACCCTGACTGACAAACTCCTTTTCTAAGCCTGCATTCCTTGTTTTCCTACCAAATTGTTTCCAGACTGGATCTCTGAGGGAGCATGTGTAAGAAGCTAGGAAAAAGAGAGGGTTGGAAGATCTCAAACTCTGGTTTTCAGGGTCATCCCAGGAAGAGATGTTCCAGGGCAGGGTATCAGACAACTGTCTGCGCTTGGGGGCGTGCCCTTGAGTTCCACAAACAGGAACAGTGATAAGTCTATCTTGACACAGTTTACTTAGAAGCACAGAAGATAGATTAACTGAGTCCTCTCACAACAGACTGCTGATCCCATACAGTGACAGACTGGACCAGACTGTAACAGATGCCATTTGACTACTGCAGCATGAGCACATACAAGACAATAACTTGAGGTACCAGGCAAAAAGAACTATTTAATACATGCAAGACAAATATCATTCTGAAGTATGCAAAAATATTCTGCTGAATGTGTGTTCTGAGGGAAATGTAGTGACTTGCCTATGTGGAAAAAGGTCGTGTATTAAAAAAAAAATATATATATATATATATCAAGGAACCTTCCTCCTGGGAGAATTGGGAGAAAATCAACTTGCAAAAGACCCAGCAGGCAACTTAAGGTTAGAAGATGAAAGTCTCCTGCTAGGTTGGGGTTCTCTATCTTTTTTGAAGGTCAGACTGCATCTTACCCGACAGATCATCTCACAAACTGCTACCTTGCATTTTCATCCTATTTGTGATCAAACAGTATCCTTGTGGCAACCACATCAATTGCTTAAAACTTCTATTAGCAAAGGATATAATGTGTTGTTCATTGTATTTAATCTGATTGTAAAGTGCTTAATTCTGTTGGAAGGAAATAATTCAAAACACTGACCAAAATTTTCAAACTTCTAGTGACAAATTAAAGTAGTGAATTTTAGGAAAATATGTGTAGTACAGGAAAGTCCTAAAAATCTCAATATATCTCCCCTGTCAGCCAGGACAGCTTCAGATTCCTATGACATACCACCCTGGTTTTCCACAGTTTGCCAAAATCACAGGTAATAAATGGAATTCACGTGCTGCCATTTTTGCAGTAAAACCAAGCATGAAACCCACTTTTTATTTCAGTTGGGCAGACATCTTTGGAAGGCTATTTCAATCTGATCTCTTTTACATAGGTTCTTGTACTGCACTCAGCATGGTACATCTCATCATCTTCTGGTAGTACATATTAACAAAAAAAGTTTTAAGAAGTCCAACTAAAGACCCTTTCCCTTCTCAGTTTTCACTCTTGTGATGTCATTATTTTACTGGTCTTCTAGAGCTGACAAAACTTAGGCTTCTAAATGTAAAAACAAGCAAAAATAAAATGGACACAAATCTTTCAAACCTTCTTTTACCATAAAAGCAACAACTACAAAAATTTAACTCCCCTCTTCGCCCCAACACTTACTACTTTTGCTGGTTGTCTTCAAGTCAAAGGTTTCTATGCACAAACCACCAAATAATTTCCTCCTCAGACACCTGCCACCTCTCAACAGTTCCCTCCCAAGCTGACCTATTTTCAAACAACTTCATAAATTAGAGCTCAAGTCAAATATATGTATACATATATCACTGACTTTTGGTTGAGGCCTCAATTAAAACAGCATTTTAAAAGAAGCCAGACTAAAGTCATAAAAATAAAAATATCAAGCAGCTCTCACTGTCCTGGCACTGAAACCAAGGAGCTTAAAAGGCTTTTTTTTTTTTTTTAAACTAATTACAGTTACTTCTCATACATATCCTTCCACATATGCACTCTCTGCTTGCATTGTTAGTCCTGAAAAAAGGAAGCCTTATTCTTAAGAGCTGAGGCTATGGTACAATTTCTAACATGAAAACTCTGAAACATACTGCCTCCTCCAATCCTTCTCTCAGAATCAAATGAACATGTTCTTCTACCATCCCATGTCCACCTCACCATTTGTAACTTGGATGGGTTCTTCAACAGTGCAGTCTCTACTTCAACAGTGCAGTCATGAACTGTAAATCTTCATGATGACCCTTCTCACAATTTATACATATCACCAGCAAGTTCTCTTCCCAATGACATTCCTGCCTCTCTTTGACTCCATTTCTGCCTATCTCACAATGAAGACGTTTTCTAGCTAAGGAACATGCCACGTAGTAAAAGAAGGACTAAGATCAGCTTCCCAGCCTAAGGGCAAATCTTCTCACCGGATTCTCATTACACCAGAGCAGAATCACATAAGAAAAAATTACCTACCTAGGCACAAAATCTGTTCATCCATATTTATGGACAACAAGAAGGAAACTAATATTATATTTGTTCATTCAAAAAATATCTTACTCAGCCCACACAAGTACATTTCTGCAAGGCTGCATTAAATTCTGTTTCCCTATCTGCTTCTACTGGGTAAATAAACACTCACATATTCCCTTTCTCCCTGGCTTTCAGTCTTGCCTAGCAAGCAACCTCCTACTATGATGGTTTCTAAATCTCTCATGTAGTAGCCAGTTTCATATACCTTTAAGTGATTAAGTATCATTAGCCAGCTATAGCTGTGGCAGAAGATAAAGAAAATGAGCTCAGTTGTATTCTGACCAGGTGCCAAATGTGCATAGGGACAGGAGAGTTAAACACCCGGGACGCTCCATGCCGAAGACCATATCACCAATGGAAAAGAATGGGATTGCATGTGTGGTAACATTCCTGAAATGATTCCAACTCTACACATAAGGCCAGTTAGTCTGGCAGAACCACAGGGTCTCAAGACATGAATGAGAATGGTTTAGAGAGAAGGGGGTTATATTTATTAGGAACTGGGAATTTTTAGGGGAAGGAGGGTCTATACAGGAACTATGAGGTCTACCTAACCCAAAACGTAATAAGATTGTTCGTATGTAAAATTAAAAAGACCACCTTCTAAACTAAGGGCCAGGGAAAAAGCCCACAGGCACAGAGAACCATATGGTTTAGACAGACACACCCCATGGGGTAGATCTTCTCTAGTAAAGAGGAGATAAAAGCAGTAGTCAAATGAAAGGCAGTCCCATTTACATACATATATTCACATATATACATGAAAGCAGACAACTAAAAAGTGACAAATTTTAGAAGTGCTTTCATACAAATGCTGAAAGTCTAAATACTAAGATGGGTGAACCTGAGTGCTTGGTATTAAATGAGGACATTGATATAACAGGCATCAAAGAAACTTGGTGGAGTGATAGTCAGTGAGACATGGTAATACCAGGTTACATAACATACAGGAATGAGACACGGTACTACCAGGGTGTAGTAACCCTTGGGGAGGAACGGGTTAAAACTCTGGTCAGTGAGTCCCAGGACGGCCAATAGGAACAAAGCACAGGTTTTTGAACTGGAGCAGCAGTCTTTCCTGTTCCTGTTTGGATGCAGCAGAGCTCCTGGAAGGATCAGGAGAAGGCCTGAGGTAGGATCCAGCAACATCCTTAGCAAAGATAAGCTCAAGTTTGTTACTGACCAGGCATGAGTAGAACAGAAAATGTGTACTTAGACACGGTCAGGGTATTTCTTTGTTTTTGGTTTGTTTTTGGATTTCTCTGTGCTGAGCACATATACCTCCTCCCCCTACCCTGTAACTACCCAAATTAAATTGCAGAGAAGCAACTCTCTGTGTTTATCTGTTTTTTTTTAAATTAAAGATTTTACCTTTTAAGGAAGCTCTGCTTCTGTATCCTGAAGGGCAAGAGGTTTGTGTGTATGTGCCTCTGACTGCACAGCTAGCTACTAAAGGGGATTCTGTTCCATTTCCAGCTGATATCCCAACTGGGTTCAGTCACTCTCCTGAGAGAGGAATAAAAGTGATTGAGGATTCCTCACAGGAAGGAATTCCCAAGTGCGGCTTCCTGGGTTTCAAGAGGTTTTTGCATTTGGGTGGTGGCAGTGATACCACTCCAAGGCCAGGAATTGGTGGCCTTGGAAAGTTTTAAGACCAGGCTTTAAGGCCAGTGGGTTTAAGGCCTGTTGCGGGCCCTCACCTTCTGCACTCAGAGCGCCAGAGTGGGGAAACAGCTTTGACACAGGGCACATAATATACACAAATGACAGAGTAGCTCATGCTGGTGGAGGAGCAGCACTATATATGAAAGAGCGTACAGAGTCAAACACAGCAAAAATCTTAAATGATTCCAACTGTACCACAGAATCTCTATCAATAGACATTCTATGCTTGGATAATAAGAGTAAAGCAGTAGGAATACTGTATACTCCCGATCACTTCACCAGGATCGTGACAGTGACTGAGAAATGCACAGGGAGATTAGAGAGGCTGTAAAAATAGAAACCTTGATGATGACGATGATGATGATAGTACCCTATGACGAGTGGGTGCATGTTACCTCAGGAAAGGATGCAGAGATAAACTTTCCAGACACCATTAATGACTTGTTCTTGGAGCAGTTAGTCCTGGAATTCACAAGGGAAGAGGCAATTTTTGATTTAATCCAAGGTGGGACACAGGATCTGGTCCAAAAGCTGAATATAACTGAATTGCTCAGAACAGAATTATCAAACACATACCTAAACATGATTTGCTGGAGAAGGTCAACATGGATTTGGTAAAGGAAAACCATGCATCACCAATCTATTGAAATTCCTTGACGGGGGTCAACAAATATGTGAACAATGGCAGCCCAATGAATATAGTGCACTTAGACTTCCAGAAATCTTTTGACTAGATATCTCACCAAAGGCTTTTAAGCAAAGTAAGTAGTCATAGAATAAGAGGGAAAGGCTCTCATTGTTAAAAGACAGAAAGCAAAGGGTAGAAGTAAATGGTCACTTTAGAGAATAGAGAGAGGTAGACAGTGTGGTATGCCAGGGAGCCGTACTCATTCCAGTGCTGTTCCACATATTCATAAATGATCTGGTAAAAGGGCTAAAAAGTGAGGTGGCAAAGTTTGCAGATAATACAAAATTACTCAAGATATCGACAGTTAAGTTTGAAGCAGACTGCAATGAGTTAGAAAGCAATCTTACAAAACTGGGTGACTGGGCAATGAGATGGAAGATGAAATCCAATCTTGATAAAAGAAAAACAATGAATACTGGAAAACATAATTCCAACCATACCTACAAAATGATGGGGTATGTATTAGCTGTTAGCACTCAAGAAAGAGACCTTGGAGTCATCGTGGACAGGTCTCTGAAAACATCTGCTCAGTGTGCAGCATTAGTCAAAAAAAACTAACAATGTTGGGAACCATTAAGAAAGTGATAGATAATGAGAAAGAAAATATCTTAATGTCACTATATAAACTCATGGAACTCCCAGACCTTGAATACTGCCTGCAGTTGTGGTCACTCGACCTTAAAAAGGATTCATTAGACCAGGGGTCTCAAAATCAAATCACCACAAGGGCCACATGAGGACTAGCACAGGGCTGCATGAGGACTAGCTCATTAGCCCGAGGACTGCACCACTGAAAGCTTTTCATACAATGATATTGAAAACATCAGTAACAATAGTGTCATTGAGGGCCACAGAAAACAGCTTTAAGGGCCACATAGGTCCCGTGGGCCATGTGTTTGAGACCCTTGCATTACACAAAACAATTAAGGGTATAGAACAATTGCTGTATGAAGAGAAATTAAAAGCACTGGGACCACTTCACTTGGAAAAGAGATGACAAAGAAGCGATATGACGGAGGTCTATAAAATCATGAATAGTACAGAGAAAGTGACTAAGGAATTGTTATTTACCCCTTCACATAACACAAGAACCAGGGGTCACCCAATGAAATTAATAGGCAGCAGATTTAAAACAAACAAAGTTCTTCATGCAATGCACAGTGAACCTGTGGAACTTAAGATGCATTTTGAAGGCCAAAACTGTAACTGGGTTAAATAAAGGATTAGATAAATTAATGGAGGATAGGTCTATCAATACCTATTAGCCAAGAGGTTTAGGGAGGCAACTCCATACTATGGGTGTCCCTAAGCCTCTGTCTGCCAGATGGTGTGACTGGAGGAAATCAGGTGGATTATTTGATAATTGGTCATTCCCTTTGAAGCTCTGGGCATTGTTGGAAGACTGATTACTGGACAAAAGGTCCATTGGTTAGACCCAATATTACCAGTCTTACATTTGTATGTTTGCTCTTACGCATACAGGCAGACTTAAAACACCAGACTGAGTCTTTTAAAGAAGAAATCTTGAGGGCACTGGTGACTCAGTTGAACAAGTGTATCCCTTCAGCTCAATACAGAATGCTAAATTGCTTTCTTAAATCATTTGCGGTTCTTCTTCCAAATCTAGGAATACTGCAGCAACAGCTTTTTTGAAAGGACAATAGAAATAAGGGTTTTAAGTTGATGCTTCAAACGACATCAGCAGCCAAGAGGATGCCTAAAGACCAACTATTTAGTCAAGCAGATTACAGCCCACAGCCTACCACAGACATTGCTCTGCCCATAACTATCATTACAGTTCCCATGTTCTCCAAGCAAACATGTACAATCTTTATTTTTCCATCTACCCTGTAGATGTTTTTTTAAGTAAAAATATGAAACAATTATCAATATTTCCTCAAAAACTGTGGGCACTAAATACTCTGGTAGAACATGAACCCTATGAGCAAAGGCACATGTTCACAGGCAAACCTGGATCCTTTATTTCTAGAATGACAATATCCCAGGTTCTTTCAGCAAACTGCAGAAGTTGCCATTTGCTTTTTAAAATGCAGCTGAAAGGTGCCTAAGGGAAACTGAAGATCCATAAATTGGGGAAAATTACCTCTCTCTACCCTTAAGAATTAATTGTCCCAAAGAGGCAGGGAATTGTTAGAATTGAGTGAGTGAGGGCAATTATGAAATATCCTCATATGATATTTTTGGACTAGAATGCTGGGAAAAGCTGACTAAAGTCAATAGGCTACAGTGGAGGCCAGTATCCCCATAACATTAGTGTGGAGAGGACACTTCAGGACAGGAACCTCCCCTTTGCCATAAAGTTATTATACAGTGCCTACCACAATGGAGTCCTAGCTTCTAGGGCAATCATAATGTAAATATTAAACAATTTGCCTGGACACCATGTAAATGGATCAACCCTACCTTTGGCTTGCCAAGCTCTCCATTTCACAACAATCATTAGATCCCACTAGGTGAAACTTGGGAAATGACCCCATCTCTAGTGGGCAGAATACAACTACTAAGCAATAGAACAATTCTGTGTTAAAAAGTTAAGGTTAGTCACTTGCACACCAATTCAAATTGTACATTTCAAAAACGTTCTTCCTACTAAATGATATGCCATTACATAATTTGTAACGTTTCACCACATTCTTCAGAATACACTCTTCTAACATACTCCTGCATTCATCCCCTTTGTGCAGAGGCAAGGTAATTTGAATAAGGACCTAAATTTTGACAACTTATAAATGGCAAATTATCTGAGGTCACTGCATGCAACGCAATTACACTACCCTTAAAAAATCCTAGTTAGGAAATGACACTCTTCTCCCTGACCCTGCACCACGTTTCTTCAGCAAATGCAGCTCACCTCTACTGTGCTAATGTTTTCTAAATGGAATGACAGGCAGGAAAATGTCTAGGAGGGGGCTGGCATTCTCCTGGCAGTTGATCATGGCTTCAGTTCATAGCAAAGAGCAACTACAAGGTGATACCTAGACAAAGAAAGCAGGTCGTGTTCTAGAATGTATTCAGCACAAGAGGACAATAGGTATTGACTTGTAACAGGAATAGCCTCATCTACACTACAGATATTTAGTGCAAGTGCTACTGTTTTAAAACTATGCTTGTCTGTAGCTCTAATCTCAGCAGGGTTAGATGGAAACATGGTAAAAATGCCAGTAACCTATCTGTGCTAGTTCTTCCATCAGTCCCTAGAAAATGAGGCCTGAAAGATCAATGTATTATCACTGTAATACACACATGCCATCTTCTCAACTAAAAGAAATTGATCCCAATCCACTGTCCTCAAAATGACAGTGGCATTGTGGTACTTAACTTCAGATGCACCCTGAAGACCCACCAGGAGCAGTCTTAGAATGGTCACAAGGGCAACCCAAGAGCTGTTAGCATTCTCACCTTCTCATCTATTGCTCCACAGTGTTTGAATCAAAACAACTTGTCTGGTTTGCTCAAAAAGACTGAACTGACCTTGTGACTTACCCTCCTCTGCAAGTACATACAGCTAGTCCTCACTTAGTGACCTACTCGTTTAGTGACCCCTCAGACTTATGACCGGCTCTCTGATGAGTTGGTATTATGGCGATGTACGAGAACTCACATCAACTCTCTCAGATTACCTATATTTACAGTACACTATGCAAACTAAGTTCAGTACATTAGAGCTTAAAACATTTAAAATATATATGAAAAATGTTATAAATGATGCAAAGGTGACATTAAAACTATCTACCCATGGTTGAAAAACCCACTACCAGTAAAGTACATTATGCCTGAAACACCGGTAAGGGCTGCTCCTCGTTTAGTGACCAATTCGTTTATCAACCGGGTTTCAGGAACGGAACCCAGTCACTAAGTGAGGACTACCTGTATTTGCCGAACATACTACAGTTTCCATTTAATGCATCTGATGAAGTGAGATTACACCAACATGAGATAAATAAATTTTGTGAGTCTTTAAAAGTGCCACAACTCCTGGTTTGTTTTGCTGAAATAGACTAATACGGCTACCCCCATGGAATTTGTCACCAACAGCTACAACTAAAATATTATGACATATAATTCCACATTACTTTAGGAGGATAAATGTTTAAAATTTTACACCCTGAAGCTCGAAATGAGTATTAAAAGTCAGCTTCTGAATACACACTCAAAGGCAGCCATTGGGAAAAAAGGTAAAAACCAAGGAGGATTCTGAATATTCTCCTTCCCAGGTTATTTTAAAAGCAGTTTTCTATTACTTCACCCTAGAGCAGAGTTCACTCAGCACCAGCACTACGCATCTCATTAAATTAATCAATAGTGAACCTCAGGGATTGCTTTCAAACAGTCAGTGAAGTGAAAGGTATGAAGCATGACTATTCTGGGCCCCTGCCTCCTAAAGTAGCTCTGCTGAAGTGGCCTTCTACATGTAATCAAAACCAGGCCTGCCAGCTTAGAAATTACAGCTGTGTGTGACAAATCTGTCAATATACAGACATTCTCTTCCAATATTAAACTTAACTGCGGGCCACTAACTAGGAACAATGGAACTGCCATACTGAAATCAAACATGTGGTACATCTAGTCCAGTATCCTGTCTCTGACAATAGTCAGTATCAGATGCTTAAAAGGAAGGTGTAAGAACCCCATAACAGGCAGATGTGAGATTATCTGCCCACGTGTCTTGATTTGGAATAATTAAAGACTGGCTTAACTCCTAAAAAAGGAGATTTAACAGCCCTTCCAAAGTTTTTATCATCAACTATGAATATTATTTTTATCCATATAATACCCAAATACTTCTTTAATCTTGATAAATTCCTGACCTTCTACGCTTCCCTGTAGCAATGTGTTTCCCCATCTAAATTACACATTGAATGAAAAATGATGCTGTTTCATCAGTTTTGAATTTGCCACCTGTTAATTTCATCGAATGCTATTCTTGTTTGTGTGCTTTGAGACATGTAGAATAGCAGTTCCTGATCTACCTTCTCTAGACCATCAATATTTTTATATTTTTTTCATCATGACTTCTCCTATTCAACTCCTTAATGAAGCAAACAATCCCAAGTTCTGCAACTGTTCTTCATATGATTTTTTCCAGACTCTTAATGATTACCACTGCCCTTTGCTCAACTCCATTCTAACTCTGCAATATCCTTTTAGAGATGGGGTGACCAGGTATAAATCAGGAAAAACAATGAACATGCATTAAAGGTCACTGGACCTTTTCCCACCATTCCACACAAATGTGAGACTTCATCGTTCATTAAAAAGCCACTACAAAGTCCTCCAGATTTTAAATACCACATAAAAGAATCCACTGTCATTTAACCTCACAAGCTAGAATATGCAAAACCTAACAATAATATGACTTGGCACTTAGAGAACACCTTCAATTGCCAATAAGGCATGCAAGCACTAACTAATTCATCCAGACAAAAGACTGTGTTTTCTTTTGTACTCCCGCCACTGGTTCAGCAGCTATAAGCCACCAAAGTCTGCCCTAGAAATTGTGTGAACATCAAGGATTTTTGTGCTCAGACCATGAGACAAAAAGCAAAACAATACTAAGGTGAAGCATCATTAAAAAAGAGGCAGAAAAAAGGGGCTGTTTACCAGAAGGAAAAAGGAGAAACAGTAGTTGAGAAATGAATTGTTTGTAGGTGTCTGAGAGGTTTTTGATTAAACATGCAAAATCAAAGCCTATGGAAGTCTTCTTTCAATTAATATCTCACCATAAACTTATAAACACACCTACTAGCTGTTTACTGGTGTTTTGCTTTCAGCAAAGCTGCACAATAATGGAGACCAACCAAAAAAGTTCAAAAGTTTATTTTGTCACAAGTGAATGTCTATCTTGTTCTCATACTTAGCCAAAGCTAGCCCACATCAGAGCATCCACTATTATTATAACATAGGGTGTCAGAGCAAGTTGTGATGAGAAGTGGCAAAACAAAATGAGTCAGGTATGGTGTAATTAAACAATCAGGAAGGTTTTATTAAAACTAAAATTTACAAAAGGAAAGGACCATCACTGCGCAAGAGAACAAAATGCCAGAATGTGAAAGTGAACTCCCCTTTCCTAGACAACCACCAAACAGGCAGGTGAAGCAAAGTTCTCTTAGCACCCAAGAAATCATGCTGAAATCTAACTTATAACATTAAATCCACCAGGAGGACAATGAAGTGAACAGTTCATTTACCATTTGCCAAAAGTAGAGAATCTTCCAGCTTGCAACAACCTGAGACCTCATGAGGACAAATAAAAGGGTCAAAAGAGCCCCCATTAACAGAACAATTCATGAGCACATAAAACCTTCACAATGTTACACGTCCGAGTCTATAGATACGGAGGAGTCCAGAGCTGTACGTATTGTCATTTGCAGAAGAGCTAATTTTTATTATTCTCAACTCAATAGGAAATTCAACTTTAAAATGAAGTCATGTATTTGATGATTCATTCAGCTCCTCTAAGTTCATTTATAAAACTCCATCAATATAATTTAATAAAATGCCTTACCTCTCCAAGAGCCCTAGAATAACACTAGTCTAGCAAACTACATTCAGTGACTTAGTAATATTCGTTAATATAGCTTCATCCTATCAACAGTCCAAGAGATGGAGGGACAACACTAACAGGATTCCTTAACATCTTCCCTACGTGGTTCATAAAACCTCCCGAATCAATGCAAAATCACTTAAAGCCACAAGTATAAAAAGATCAATTCAAAGACAATGAGATGACAAAGCACAATAAGACAAAATCACTTTGGGAGATTTTATGAGCACATCAAAGCTCCCTTCACACACCTCAACACAAACTATTTCACACACCACCATTATTTTTTAGACTTTGGATCTGAATTTCTACCCTTGCACATGTGAACTCAGGACTTAAAATCTCTGTATATCAAAAAGGCATAACTTTGTCATTATTCCTTAAATACACTGTTCTACTACTGTCACCACATACTGGAAGAGAGCATTCAAAATTACTAGGCCATTAGAGCTCTCCACACAACTGATGGAGTACACCAGCAAACAAATGCATAAAAAGCAGCAGAAAGTTCTAAACAATTTCAGCTTTGGTCTTCGTGTGCACACTACACTATCGAAGGCATGACAAACCAGTATCACATGAAAGCACTGGAACAGAGTGCCAGTTGGAAACATCTGTTTCAAAGTCACATGTCGGTACAAAAAAAAAAGTATGTTTTCAGTGAAGTGTTAAGCCTTTTAGAATTATTTTCTGAATGTAATGAGTTACTGAGAAATAGCTTATAATTAGCACCCACTTAAACTGAGAAATATATTAGATAGCAGCCATTATAGAACCCTTGCAACTAAAGGGAAGTATCCACTTTGCTGCTTCTCCCTGACATATATATCAAAAGTGTATGTGTGTATTTCTTTGGATCTGTACAATATCTGAAGATTTGCTGGGCTTCCACTCCTTGCATAACTTCTCCAGTGGCCTTTCTGAAACATACTGCCAAGGTACAGGAAAGTCCCAGACTGAATATAAATGAGACATGACACAGAGATAGGTATCAAACTAACTGGTCTGTCATTGACCACACATTTGAAGAACTGACATTTAGAGAAATGTCAGTTCTACCCATCTCAGGCTCACAGGGATGGGCAGGCTAGCTCAGAGGCTCTGTCATGTGGATTTAAGATAACAAGAATCCAAGGAGATACTTGGGAGGGAGAAGATGAGAAGACTCCTGGGGCAATAGGTGATGTTCTTATCAGCCTATTCTGCATCTGCCGATGCCCAGTACCCAAGAATAAGTTCACATTACTTTACAAAGAAACAGTGGGGCAAATATCTAATAAAGCCAGACAAAGGTCCTCTCAAGCCTGCAACACGAGACTGGGCAAGTGCCCAAACTGGATCCTTAGAGCTGGTAGCATCCCTGGAAATGGACTGAATCCCATTCTGGACACTATTAAAATTAACGTCCCACAGTGTTAACGTACGGATACCAAACTTGAGAAACATCCGGCTCAGCACTTGAATAGAAATGCAATGCTATCTCACAAATGAAGCCAGTTAACAGAAAGCCTACAAGGCATGGAAGATGGAAAGGACCGGCAAGAAAAGCTACTCTGACTTATGCCAAACTACTCTGACTTACAATCATGTTTCTAAAAAATTTGGGTCTCTTATTGTGGAATGGCGCATCTCATTGCAAATAAGGGCCAGCCCTCCTTCTGAAGGGCCATACCAGTGCAGTACTGGATAAGAGTCTGCCCTGTTCCAGCTCACTACCACCATTATTGAAAAGTCAGCCAGTTATTGGGCACACTATAGCTGGCTATGCAATGCACACCAAATCTCTCTGGCCATAAAAGTAATTATCTGTGTGGGTTAAAAACATTTATTTCACAGTACTATAACCACAGTAGTTCAAAAGGTTACTGATGTCTCCCATTACCTGTTGTAGTATGATCAAGTTTCCATTGCCTCCTCTTCCCCTACCAATCTAAACAGCTCATCTTATGCCTTGGTATCTGTTTAAGGACAATGACTTTTTCAGACATTTCTCTGCTACTAAATTAATTGTTCATGTTTATTTATCTTTTCAGTTCCATGGCCAAACTACCTTGTAGGAAAGGACTGGGGAGTGGTTCAATGGTGCTGTGTATTTCTCACCATTATAGATGTATCCCAATTTCGGTGTCTGAAAGGGATGAAGTATTACACAGAAGTGCTTCATAGATTTTAACAGGTTGCTAATGTAATTTTTATCTTATAGTAAAATGTTTGCAAAATTTACAGCCAGGAGGAGGAACAAGGAGATTTTCTAATGAAATTCCATTTGAATTTATAGCGATCTGTTGTAAATTACATCCCATTTATTTTAATGGTTTGATGATATATTTCTTTTCCAAACTAGGAGTCCAACACAGCTACCCACACTATCATTTTGAGTGGCTTGTGCTCCAGCTTCAGTGGTCAGCAGTTTATTAAGTTTGGCTCCAGGAAATGAAAGTAATCATTGCAGCATTGCAAACACATGGGCATCCAACCCTGCCAACAAGAGGAGTCAGGAATGAATGGGAAAGGGCTAATAAAAAATGCACTGAGTAACTGAAAACTCAGAGCACACCACAGAGTAGGCTATCATAGCTGCTATAAAATATATATATAGAACGACATGGAGACACATGACAACTCAAAGGGGAATGGAACTGTCAGCATCTATTATTCTAAACAGTAGTTCTGGCCCCAAATTTGACAGCGCTTTTAAAGCTGTACATTCTACTGGTTACACCCATCTGGTTTTAATATCGATCATTACAGCTTTGAAGTTAAAACAAATGCAATCTTAATTGTAACCCCTCATAATTAACGCTTTGGTTGTGGACTGTGTGCAGACATCTTTCATTGTGAGACACACTATGCAGACTACAATTGTTTTGAGTTTTTAAATTCTGAGTCATGGAAGGAGAAGAATATCAGTTTAGAGGGTATCAATACAGAAGACATGAACAGAATCTGTAGCTGGTAAGAGTCAGGGAAATATGGAGTCTGAACTTTGCAATTCCCTTTTGAATTTCATAGAAAAAGGCAAACTTTTTACAAATTTCAAGACAGCTGAGAGGAACAAAAGAAAAAAAAAGAATACCATATCCATTTGCACTTTATAAAATTCACGTGAACACTAACAGTATCTTTTTTTAAGTTTTTACTTACACATACCAGTTTTGCTTCTTAACAGTTGAATACTATAAATAAAACCCTGCAGGGAAACCAACCTTTTAGAAACATCCTCTCCACCTCCTCCTGTGGCAACAAGAAGCAAGCAGCTGCTCTCACTTTGCAGTAGGCACATAGCTCTCACACTGTTATACTAATGGGCTCTCTGACAAGGGGAACTCTAATATTATATACCACTCTTATTAGCTAAGATTAGAGAGTATGCTGTTAAACCCTGCAGGTATCTCATGCACTAAGGCTACTTGGCTCTTTTTATTTTGTAAATCATACGTAATTGCCTCTTTAATATCAGCCACTGCACTGAGCTTCAAACTTGCCTCTTCTTTACATTCACTGTTCAGTGTTCTAGTACTTCAAAGACCCTTATAGATATAGGGATGTTTTCCTATCAAAAAACTCCAAAACATAAACGATGGTTACTAATCTTCTGTAGCTGTTCTTCTTTGAGATGTGTTGCTCATGTCCATTCCATGCTAGATATTCGCACCACACATAAACATGGTGGAGAATTTTCCCTCGGTGGTATCCGTAGGGCGGGCAATACCAGTCTCTACCGTGGTACATATATGTGCCAGTAAAAGGGTGCTTCCAGCCCTAACCCCAGTTCCTTCCTGCCAGAACTCCAACAGAAGGGAAGGAGAATGGGTTATGGCATGGAAATGAGAAACACATCTTGAAGAACAACCAGTCCAGAAGGTTATTAGCTGGCTTTTCTTCTTCAAGTGCCTTACTCACGTCAATTCCATGAGACGTGACTCACAAGCCATATCTCTGGAAATGGGCCCAGAGTTCACAGGCACGACTATTGCAACATTGCCCTGCCAAACCCTGAACTGTCCCAGGGTTATTGCATGATGACATAGTGAGCTGTAAAGGTGTGGAATGAAGAGCAAGTTGCAACTGTGCAAATGCCTGGTATTGGAATCTAGGCGAGGAAAGCTGTTGATGACACCTGAACACCTATAGAACAGGCTGAAAGGTCAGACTTTTTCCTGCTTGTAACAACTATGGGTGCAAGAGGTGATCAAAAAAGAAATCCTCTGCAATGAGACTGGTAGACCTTTTATTTGCTCAGCCAACACTATGAAGAGCTTGTGGATTCCCGGAAGGTTCTCTCAGTATAGAGAGCCAGTGCTCAATTGACATCCAGGTGTTCCCAATCTTTCCCCTGCTTCAGAACACCTTAAGGTCGGTCCAGGGACCTCTTCTCTCCATCCCAAGCAGGCAGCTGAACAAGGGGAACAGAGGAATAGAAGCACCAACCCATTGTTCACAAAGGAGTGGAGGCGGCAAGAGAGGAAGTTTGAATTCTGAGTGGCTCCTCCACCCCTGAAGGAGATGCAGCAGTGAGGCAGATGGCCAATCAGAATGCGGCTCCCCCACTCTATTCTCATATGTACTTTTTCAAAACATTTCACGGCAGACCTATGGCACTGATGGCATAGTGGTTTGCTACGGTTGGGAAACGCTGCTCTAAAGTTGTCTGGCTTTGGCAAGAGTACTAGCAAGATGATGCTGTGGTTGACATAATGGCAAGATGTCCTAGATGACATGAAATAGTGATGCTATCTTTGACAGAAAAGCCCAATGGGTCACAGCTGAACCTTATCTCTGTAGAATACAGTAAAGGGAGGCTCTGACATTAGGGCCTTGATTTCAGATATCTCGCTGATGTAACTGCCACCAGAAACACAACTTTACCTGGCAAGTGGAGAAGGGAGCAGGATGCCATGGGCTTGAAAGGGTGGCTGGGGGGGCAGGGGGCAGAGAGTCCGGACAGAAATAAGTTGAATCCCATGGAGGCGCTTTGCCTCTGACCTGAGGGAAGAGCTTTCTACTAGCTTTAGGAATAGGACCTGTCATCTTATGAGAAAAGACTTATCTCCTCTGGATATTCAGGTGTGAGGCTAAGATGGGCAACTGGTGCACCTTGATCAATGACAGCACCAGGCTGTGATGCTTGAAGTGGAATAAGCAATTCAAAATAAACCAAACCAGCACCTGGGATGGGAAGAGGTTATGCTCAGTCAGCCGATAGAAGCATATCCATTTCACCAGGTAAGCTGTTGTAGTAGAGGGTTTCCTACTTTCCAGCATGACTTTCTGGACACAGGCAGGGTAAGCTTGCTCTTCTGGGTTTACCCATGAAGCATCAATGCCATCAGATGCAAGGAGGCAAAGTCCAGATGTAATTTTTGACCATGATCCTGCAAAATCAAGTCTGGACAGGGCAGGAACTTCCAAGGGGCTGCCACTGCCAAGTACAGCAATATGCCAAAACAGTGCTGGTGAAGCCATGCTGGTGCCATCATTACAACCCGCACCATGTCCCTCTGATCTTTGCCATTGGGCTAGTCTGCCACAGACCAGCCTGTTAGCTCCCTCATGGGCAGGGAAGGTCCATTCTGGAAGGGACTGGTGCCACAAAAATATCAAAGAGCGAAGCAGTTGGTTCCTTCAGCTCATCTGCCTCCAAGCTTAAATTTGCCATTATTCTCAAGCAGCTCTTGGTGTGCTTTAGAATCATCTTGCAGTATAATAGTAGTAGGTCCTGCTATTGCTTTGTCAGGTGATGAGGCAGGCAAAGGAGGATTGGGCAGCCATTTTCTCACAGCTGGGACAGCCTCCTCCCAGAGCTCTCCCAGCCTGCTACAATTCCTCATCCGAGTTTGAGGGCAGGTGGGACACTGCCTCAGATTCCTGTTGCTGTGACCCTGGAACAGTAGGAAACCCCAATTGGTTCCAGAACTTCCAAGGTCCAGGTCATTGCATTCGTGGCCACAAACCCAGTGGTATGGCAGGGAGGAAGCCCACAGCTGTGGTGGCATACCCGTGTCCTCTAGGCAAGGCAAATTCCTTTCCCTCCAGATCCGAAGGGTCTTCCTCTGGGGTCCACAACAGTGCTGACCTTGATTCCAGCTCCATAGAGCACTGGTGTGTACAGCATCTGATGCCTGGCACTTCTTGGTTGCCAGTGCTCTGACAACTGATGGAAGCAAAGACTAATGCCTCAGCTATGGAGATTGGTCATGACCTGGTGCCCCTTCTCAAGGTTGCAGTGAGTGATACTGAGATTCTGATGAGCAGAACTGGGAATCTGACTGTCAACAGCACTCCAGGGACAGGCAGGAGATTAGCAACAACTGCCAAGGAGTCACTGAATAATGAGGGATTGAGTAGTCACGTTAAGGCATCAGGGAACTGTGCAAGGGCTCCAATCATGGGCTTATCCCTGGATACACTCATGGCCAACTGGCCTGGGGCAGGGTTTTGGCCTGAAGGTCTATCCCAAGGGATGGCACCCAAAAGATAAGAGCAGCCATTTTTAAAAATTCCTTCAATAACCAAGTGTTCTGAGATACAATAGGTGTAGCCTCCTGCTGGTCGAAGCTGGGCCAGGGCGCCAGCCGCAGGGTCCCTCGTTGGAGGATAGGGGGCTAGAACCAGGAACCACCCCTCTCCAGGGTCCCTAAGGGGTGGTGGGGGGAGGCTACAAGGGAGCAGCCAAAGAGTTGCATGTTGGTCCAGAGCCACAGGCTGTAGACCCCTGGTCTATCCTCCTAAGGAGCAGGTGGGTCAAGGAGCAGGTTCTTGGTCATTTGAAAGGCCACGAGTGTGAAAGGCATTGAGAGGTGGCGGGGGCCCCTAATGAGGCCCAGAGCTAGACAGAGGTGGGTCACAGGGTAGACTGGGCATTCCAACGGGTGAGGCTACACCTGACCCAAGTTCCAAGGGAGACGATTGGGTCTTAGTTCATCCCCCGATCCCTGCTTCTCCTTTTCAGGTGCCAAACCCCCTCCTGTTATGCATCTTCTCTGAGGAAGGTGACCAGTGCCAGAATGAACTCAATGCCTGGTGGGGGAAGGGTGTTTTGAGTAGACACTGACTTTCTGGGCATTGAATCTGAGCAGCAAGCGTTGGAGACTGGTCTGAGGGCTGACTCTACCGGGAGCGCTCTTAGCCTGATATCCCGATCCCTTTTCGCACAGGGTCTAAACTTTAAGCAGATCTTGCACTTGCCTGAATAAGGTTTCACTCAGACAATTTAAGCAGCTCTGCTGAAGGTTATTCATGGGCATGGGCTTTCTACTGGCAGAACATGCTTTGAAGCCTGCGGACTGAGACGCATCCTGTCCCTGGGACAAACACCCCACAAACCAACACAGTTAAATCTAAGCACTAATTCTAATAAAGTTAACCAACAGATATTTGTAACTACAGATGAAAAGCACTGATAAGAGCTTGCCAAGGCAAGGACTTTCCAGCTCTGACACTGATGAAAAAAAAGAACTGGAGGGATTGGTGGGTGAGGAGGCCCTGCAGCGTTCATATACTGGTTCATACACGTGCCTCCGCAGCGGGCACTAGAGGCAGCCCAATGGATACCATTCAGGGAACAATCTCTGGCCACTACATGTGGCATGTACACAAACTTGGAATGCAATGGATGTGAGCAAGAACGCAACTAACACCCTCGTAAAACTCTGGGTAAAGGTTAGACTATTTATGTTCCAGTGCAAACAGCAGAAGACTTGGGAAAGTGCCACTCTATTTACATTCCAGTCACCATTCTCCTTTCTCAATCTCAAGTACCTCCCTTCCACAATCCATGGTAAGAGATTGGCACCCTTGAACACAGACTACATTTACTGGTTTAAGTTCAGGCATTTCAGTTATTAATATATGGACAGAGTGTTTTACACAATTACTTCACCTATTTTTGCACAAGTGTGTATCATGAAAGAAGGCATCATGCTGCACAGCAAAGGATGGCTCTGATAAATGTTTGTCTGCAATGTTTATGTAAACAGGTTACTTGCGTTAGTGACCATTTTCAGCTTGATACCAACTTCTGTGCAGAAATTACACAGTAAAAAGCGGCATCCATACCTGCTGATGTGTTATACGGATGGTCACTTATACACTCAAGAACACAAATAAAGATCAGAATGTCACACTGCAGAGTGAGAGGGAGATGGGAAGCAGACATAAAATTGGCTCATCTCAGGGTTAAGAAAAATCCATGTGGCTTCTATTGAATTTGTTACCAAAATGAATTATACAATCACAAGGCTACTGACCACAAAATGATTGCCTGTCTGTAATAGGTGGTTAAGGCAATCATTACACACTTAAATAGTGCATAACTCTAGTTCACTGACAAGTGGGAGGACAGCTACTGACCTCTAATGCTTCCTTTCACACAACTCTTCCACCTCCAACTAATGGTATATAACACCAGGAGGTATTTGGCTCTCTTTCACTTCTTTCTCTCTACAGCCTTCCTACCTGTTCCTGGCAGAACTGAATTCATCATCTCTAAAGCATCCCTGATAAATAGATGCTCAGTGAAGCCTCGAATCTATACACACCTTAGTTTCTTCCACACCCTGGTTTGTCCAAGTGCCTAAATATTTCAGGACTATATAACACTCATTTTTCTGATTATAGATTAAACCTATTGTTTCCTCTTCTGTTTTCACTAATAATGAAAATAATTAACCGTGTCCTCCTCTATAACATCTCTTCACATACTTCCTTGAGTCTTCCCACTGTTCTCCCCGAGATGACCACCTTCAGTGTTCTGATCTCTTCCCATAGATCTCATTTTCAAAACCTTTCATCCTTGCCACACCACTCACCACAGGCAGTAGATATAGAGAGAACAGGCAGAATACAGAGAAATGAGCAGTAGCAAACAGGAGAAATAAAGGAGGAAGAAAATGGGGAAAGATGAAAATGTAAAGAGAAGGACATTTAAAGAAAATTCCCAGCAACTTCTTGTTCTAAATAACAAGTTCTATAGTAAACAATACCACCACCTAGCTCCTCTCTTGTGTTTTTCAGCAACAGATGCAAAATGTTTTACAAAGGAGGGCAGCATTCCCACCTCCAGCAAGGATGTCCTGTTGAGTATTTCCATTAAGATCACTAGTTACTACTAACAGATCTAGCTAAACTAAGTTCTGTTAAACTGATCAACAGTAGATTTATCTGGATGACACACAATAAAAAGCAATGTGTGAACCCTCACATTCCTCCTAATTGTTTGTCATCCAGGTCTGGGAAAGGCCAGGGGTATAGCAGGGTAAAGTGCTGGAGCCAGTGCACTCCAGTCATTTGGACAGAAGAACATGGGAATTACTAGAATGGACTGGATTTAAGTTCTATCTAGTCCCAATATTCAATCTTTGACAGTGGCCAACACCATTTAAGGAAACAGACCTAATACCCATATGGAAATCTAAAGCCACGTCTACACTGACAGTGGCAAATTCACCACCATCAGATTGATCCTTCCAGACTGACTTAGTGGTCAGTTAAGACCTGCTAAGTTCACCTGGAGATCAACTTAAGAATACAACCCACTCAAGTGGCATAGCACTGCATCAATGGGAATGCATTTCCCATCAGCATAGCGCAGTGAAGATGTCATGCTAAAGGAGAGTTAGGAAGTCGACAGCAGTTACACAAAAGCTGCACAGAGTTGCTTAAGTTATTCCCCATTGACTGCCACTGAATTTCACCATCTTTGTAGACCTGACCTAAAGCTATGGCTGCACAACAACTGTAAACTGTTAGCTAGGAACAGGTTTAAAACATAACTGTTGCTAGCAATGTTTCAGTAGGAGATCCCTTGTGCATTGGTTCGTTTATTTCAACTGGAGTACAGACCAATTCCCCTACAGAGTCAATGGATGAGTTTAATAATATGGATATGTGTTTCAGCCTTAAACATAATCTTGCAATCCACATCGTGGTCTGAGCTCAGTAATATTCTGATCCTGATGTCACCGAAGTCATGGACGAGAGCTAAACTTCCATACAGCAAAAATACATGGCATGAACTGGAAAACATGTCAGAAAATGAACATGACCTATCAAAGACGGATTTTCTTTTTCACTCGAGTAACAGTGTACAGTTTTATTTACTCTTACCGCATCGTTTTTCTAAAGACTGAAGATTAGGAGCAACAGACTCTCTTCCAAATCAGAAACTAAACAACTTTTAGTTAAGAGATAAAGCAGATGGCCTGCATAGATTAGAGGGTTGGGACACCACAATGAAATAGCACACTGCTGTGTACAAATCCCACAGTAATTACAGCAGCCGCATTATTCCACTAATGATGCTATCACTGCAAACTAGGGCAAATTAACACAGAAAGACACGTGCGGGTGACTTTAAGCCCTGGGGAAGATGAAGACAGGGAAAAGTGAGATATTTAGAAGAAGCACAACATATTAAAATGCTGCAATGCTCTCAGAGAACTTGAAGCATCCTGAAAAACGGAAGATGCATGCTCTCTTAGCTGTCCAGGGTTTCTCTAAGATTTGCTGCTCCATCTAGGGCTTCCTTCTCACCCCATTAAGTGCTTCCACATAACCAATGCCATTAACAAGGCAACCAAACACTGATGAAAGATCCTGCCATCAGAAAGCAATTCATTCAACAATTTCAAATGAAATGGCCCTTTCTATGACAAATATCAAAAGAGAAACACAGGCTCCTCCCTATGTGCATGCAGCCTCAATGCACAGGCCTCTTTCTCGCAAAATGGCATTACCTGACCAAGCTATTACACAAACAAAAGATCAATGTCCTCATGCTACAAGAGACTCACTTATTGGAAAAAGGAAAAACATTGAAGTGTCACAGCCCAGGATATCACTTAGCATCAACTTAACACCACCCACAGTCTGGCAATGTCTGTGAGACAAAAGTTCAGGAGTATTTACCCCATAGACATAAAACGTTCAACACCATATATATCACAACAACAAAAAAAAAAGGAGTGAGATAATGGTAACCAACATCTTTAAGTCACCTAATGGCACCTGGCCAAACCACGTCTACCCTTCAATATGGGATGCAGACATCAATACCAGTCAGATAGCCTTAGGTTATGCAACAATTACACTGTGGGTGAACAGCTTCTTGAATGGTCTCAGATCAAGATAAATACCTACCATTTGTGTACTGGGTCAAGACACAAGAGCTGACTGCCTTTCCTATAGACCAATCACCTGGTTTCATCATGTTACATAAGATATGGACCATAGCTAACGCTATCAGAACCTATCAGAACCTCACATGGATGTTGTAATTACCCATTAAGCAAATGGAAGATGAAGGACAGCCCGATACAGGGCCTTGGTGAAGGCATCAAAACCATGAAACATCAAGTGAATCCCTGCTCTCTAAACTCCTTTCCAGGAGAGATGTCTTTATTAATTCCATGCCACAGAATGGAACAGAGCGGATGACAAACTGGAACACTGACCTGAAATGATCCTTTTCAACTGACACCTGAAAGAAGACCCCAAATGTATTTTTTTTTTATGTTTATACTGAGCCTCTCCAAAGCTTGAGGCACATGATTAACCCACTCAAATAAATAAATATCTCAATGGCTTTACACATACATACACACACTGTGACAAAGTTCCTCCTCCATCTTGATGGGTCCCGCACTTCCCTCTAGCAGCGGGTGGGTCTAGTTCCCTCAGGCCTCCAGGCCTTGGAAAGATCCTTCGCTCCCTTTGGGCAGGGTTTTTACACCTCTGTGGCTCTTATTGTGCTTCTTCCAAGATCTGTCTGCCTTCCAGCCACACCTTGCCTCCTCTCACACGCTCCCATAGCTCTCCTCACCAGAGCCATAACACTCTGTTTCAGCGCCCAGGGCGTGTTCCAATAGGAACACGCCCCTTGCAATTAACAGCACTTGGGCTATTGAGCCGCTCCGGCATGCCTGTTGCAAAACCCCATTCGCCCTGCCATTGTTACAGCTCTACTCCTCACTCTCACACTCCAGCTACCCCCTTTCTCTGGAGGGAAGGCCTTTTAATGAGTCCTAAGTGGGGCCTTAAATAGCTCCAGACATGCTAATTATCCTGGAGTAACCATGGCTCAGCTACAACGGGAAAAGGGACTTGCTGAGCCAGGGACTAACATATTGGCTTTCAAAAGCTCTCCAGAAACCCTCCAGTCTGATCCCGTCACAATACACACACACACATTTCACTTGGGAAAATAGTCACATAAGCAACAGCTGCCCATTCATCAATGTAAGTCCTCCCTCTTCAACTACAGCCTTACTCCATCCAGCGCACAAAGAGGCACCCCATTTACAGATCAAAAGACTCTCTCAGTTCACAACAGTAGGTGCCCAGAGCCATGACTCTGCCTATTGAGACTGAGAGAATGACCAGATCCATGCTGTTCCTGTCTCCAGTGGTAGAGAAAACTAGAGGAACTCCCAACAAGAAGCATCTGCATGTTAATCCATGTCCTGAAAATTCTTCACAAAACCCATGGCATCTCCCTTCCCACTAACAGTATATCTATACTAGAGCCAGAGCTATAAAGGAGGATGCTGATATAACAGGCTCATCACAAAAAACTGGTGGACTGGAATTCATAAGTAGGATATGGCAATGTCAGACGTGACAGAATAGGCTGTGCTGGCAGGTAGCGACATGATATGTGAAGGAAAACCTAGAGTCAAAAATCTTAAATGAATCAAACTACCATAGAATCTCTATGTATAAAATCTCCATACTTGAATAATAAGAGCACTGCAGTAGGAATATACTATGAACCAACTGAATAAGATGGAGACCATGACTGTGAAATGCTCAGGGAGATTGGACAGGTTACAAAAACAGGAAACACAGTCAGAGGATTTCAGCTACTGAAATCACCTCTGGAAAGGATGAGAGATAAACTTTATAGACACAATTAATAAATGCTTATTAGAGCAGCTTGCCCTGGAACCCACAAGGGGAGACGCCATTTTTTGTTTATTCTTAAATGGAGCACAGGATGTGCGCCACAAGGTGAAGAGAGCTGAACTGTTCATTAATAGAAAAAATATATAATTGAGTTCAACATCTATGTGAGAGAAAAGATAGCAAAGAAACACACCACAGTAGCATTTAAAGTCAAAAAGAGGAATTACACAAAAATGAGAATTCTAGTTAAACAGAAATGAAAACAAACAGTCAAGAGAGAAATATACATAAGCTGCATGGAAACTACTTTAAAACACCATAACAGAGGCTCAAACTAAATGTATACACCCACAGAGGGATATAGCATGAGAGAGAAAGAAAGAAAGAAAGAAAGAAAGAAAGAAAGAAAGAAAGAAAAAGCCATCTAGTCACCGGTGCTACACAGAGTAAAAGAGGGGATTTGAAGCAAAAAATCATCCTTTAAAAATTAAAAATCAAATCCTACTGAGGAAAAAAGCAGCAGCATAAACTCTGGCAAATCAAATATAAAAAGATAGCTAGGCAGGTGAATAAACATTTGAAGAGCAACCAGCAGAAAACCCAAAAACTAATAGCAACAATGTTTTTCAGTACACTAGAAATGGAAAGCCTGACTAACAATGAATGAGGCCACTGGCAACTGAGGTGCTGAGGGAGGATTCAAAGAAGACAAGGCCATTGTACAGAAGCTAGATGAATTCTTCACATAGCTCTACACTGCAGGGGAACATGAGAGTCTCACATCTAAGCCATTCTTTTTTGGTGACAAATCTGAAGAACTGCCCCAGACTTAGGTGGCAATATAGTCAGCTTTGGAACATATTATAAAATAAAACAATAACAAATCACAAAGACCAGATGACATTTTCCCAAGAGCTCTGAAGGAGTTCAAATACGAAACTGCAGAACTATTGACTGTGGTGTATAAGCTATCATTTAAATCATTCTTTGTACCAGATGACCGCAAAATAGCTAATGCAACACCAATTTTTTAAAAAGCCTTCAAGGGGAATCCTCGCAATTGCAGACTGGTAAGCTAACTTCTGTACTAGGTAAATTGGCTGAAACCACAGTAAAGACCAGAACTGCCAGACACAATGATGAACACAATTTGTTGTGAAGAAGTTAACAGGACTTTAGTAAAATTAAATCATGCCACACGAATCTATTAGAATTCTGTGAGGGGGTCAACACGCATTTGGACAAGGATGATCTTGTCAACATAGAGTACTTTGACTTTCAGAAAGCCTTTCACAAGGTCCCACAACAGCAGCTCCCCCAAAAAGTAAGCAGGCATGGGAGAAAAGGAAAAGCCCTCTCAAGTCAGCAACTGGTTAAAAGATAAGAAACAAAGGGCAAACATAGATTAAGATTTTTCACAGTGGAAAGAAGTATAGCAGGGTCCTCAAAGAATTTGCACTGGGTTCAACACATTCATGAATGACCAGGGAAAAGAGGCAGCAAAAGTTTGCGGAGTCCAAAATTACGCAAGATAGTTAAGTCCAAAACAGATTTTTAAGATTTACAAGGGAATCTCACAAAACTAGGTGAATCAGCACCTGAACGGCAGATGAAATTCAATGTTAATCAGCTCAAAGTACTGTAGATTGGAAAACATAATCCCAACTATACGTACAAAATGATGTGGTCTAAATTAGCTGTCACCATTCAAGAAATTATGGGATTGGTCCTGATTTTGGCATGGAGTTAACCTCGATGACCTTCTGAGGTCTCTTCCAACCCTAACATACTATGATTCTATAAAGTGATCTTGGAGTCATCATGGATCGTTCTCTGATGACATCTACTCACTGTGCAGCAGCAGTCAAAAGAGCTAACAGAATTTTATAATCCATTAAGAAAAGGACAAATAATAAAACAGAAAATATAATTCATGATACACTCACATCTTCAATATCACATGCAGTTCTGGTCACTCCATCTCAAAAAAAAAAAATTACATTAGAAGCAGAAATAAAACAGAGAAAGGCAACAAAAATTATCAGGGGAATGAACAACTTCCACATGAGGAGAGATTAAAAAGACTGAAACTGTTCATCTTAGAAAAGAGATGGCTCAGTGGACATGACAGAGGTCTATTAAATCAGGAACCGGTGTCGAGAAGGTGAATACATGATGCGTTATTCAGCCATTCATATAACACAAGAACCAAGGGCTGGTTACCCAATGAAATTAATAGGCATCAGATTTAAAACAAAAAGGAAGTATTTCACACAACCCACAGTCAACCTGTGGAACTTGTTGTGAGAGGATGTTGTGAAGGCCAAAGGTATGAATGGATTCAAAGAAGAATTAAATTCATGGAGGATAGATCTATCAATGGCTATTAGTCAACACGGCTAGGGACACAACCCTGTGCTCTGAGTATCCTTAAACCTATGAATGCCAGAAGCTGGGACTAGATGAGAGGATAGATCACTTAATACCTGCCCTGTTCCTTTCATTTCCTTTGAAGCACCTGACATTCGCAAGTCTCAGAAGACAGGATACTGGACTAGGCAGACTATTGGTCTGTCCCAGTGCAGTCATTCCTATGTTCTTATGTGATTTCCAGTTGTGATAGACATCTCCTCAGTTAGTGCTGATTCACCTACTGTGCCAGCAATCCCATCCCACCACTCACACAACCATGGTTACAGTATGTTTATCGCTCACTAATTTAATCAGAACTTGCATGGGTACATCTAGCAGAGCTAAAAATTCCATTTCAAGCTCCCGTGTAGAAATACCCAAAAGCTATGTCCTCACTACAGAGTTAGCTCAGGTTGTTGGCACAAGAATCTAAGCACCCAAGTTAACCTACCCCAGGTGTTAACAGCTGCTCTGGAAAAGCTCTACCCATCCCCGGTATAGATACAATGACTTCCAAGGCAGATCCCATGGTTATTTCTGCTGCACTAAGCTAAGCTGTTCAGTGATTCTTTCCCCATAAATTTTAGGAGAACTTACCTGTCCTTCGAGGCATACAGGGAATTGTGGGATGATTCTGGAGGACTATCACAGCTTGTGTGATTTAGGCTGTGTCCTCACTGATAAGTGGGGGGTTACCAGTCCCAGTGAAAGTGGAACCAGGGCACTATCATATGTTTCCAGCCTTGCCAGCTAGTCCAGGCTAACAGCATCACTAAACTAAAGTGAGAGATTTTTGCATGGGAACAGAAAAGTTAGAGACAACAACTTGATAAGAGTCCTGCCTAACTCTGAAGCAAAGATACTCCCAAAGTGACTGAGAGAGGCTTATGGGGCTGAGGTGTCATACAAATTAAGGGAGGTTCCACTTAATAATTATTTGCCACAAAATGACTCATTTACAGGCTGAAGTGAAAGTGCTTGATGAGATAGAGACAGGCAGAGCACAAAGATCAAGTGCAATCTGTCAATAAGCAAGCCTGCCCTAATTACCGGGAATTCATCTGCAGCAAAGCCCCTAGATAAGGAAGAAAAGAAAGAAAAATTTTCAGTCTGGAAATTAAGTTTTGTTGGTTCATTTATTTATTTTTAATTTCCACATCTCATTTGCTGCTCATCTAAGGAGCAACACAGAACATGTGACACTGCAAAACACATTTTTAATGTACTAAATAAATACTGCAACAGTGATGCAACAATTCTTCCCTTTACAGCATGCCCCCTCTGGTCATCAATGGGATTGGTCCATTTTACTGGAAAGCCCATAGACACTGGCTACACTAGGAGGTTTGATTCCTCTCTAAACCCAAAAAAGGTCAACCGTACCCCAACAACAGGGATCAGGTCTCACTGCTGGTGCGATATGGGAAATCCATAAAATAGTACACTAATCCTCATCTGTGAAAACCTCTCTCATTCCCTATCAGTGCTTATTATTTGGGAGCATCCAAGCAGTGGCCAAAATGATCAGACATAAGTGTAATTTGGCACACAGTATGATTAGTCTAAAAGATGTGTAAAAGAACCAAGATAAACCCTGAAAGGGGCCTGATTAAACAAAAGAGCTTTCCCTGGCAGTCAGTGTTTTGAATAGCTGTGAATATGCTCTGAAGAGAAAGGTCAGAGCATTTGTAAATTTTCCCTATGTGTTGCAGATAATGTTCAGGGGCTCAGACCGCCCATCCTGGTAACAGGTTCTGCTCCTGTCTCCCACAAGAATGCTGTCACCACAGATCTCCAAGAGCCTTTAATGTGTTTTGAAACCATATCTTCATTAATTAACACTTGACAGAATAAAACACAGGACTGTGGGGTTATAATTTACAAAAGGTTTCTCAATAAATTAAAAAATATATACACTGAACTCTCCCTCTGCCATGTATACAATTAACTATTCTGAATTAAACAAGGAGGCACTTTCAAAGACTAACAAATTTATTTATCACATGAGCATTTGTGGGAGAAAATCCAACTTCATCAGACACTTTGAAGATGGGGAGCTTACAAGGAAAGACTGGAGGAACTAGGCTTATTTAGTCCGCAGAAGAGAAGACTGAGGGGGGATTTGATAGCAACCCTCAACTACTTGAAGGGATGCTCCAAGGAGGAGGGAGCTCAGCTGTTCTCAGTAGTAACAGAGGACAGAACAAGGAGCAATGGTTTCAAGTTGCAGGTGGGGCGGTCAAGACTGGATATTAGGAAAACCTCTCTCACTAGGAGAGTGGTGAAGCATTGGAATGGGTTACCTAGAGAGAGGCTGGAATTGTCACCCTTGGAAGTTTTTAAGGCCCTGTTAGACAAAACCCTGGCTGGGATGATTTAGTGGGAGTGGTCCTGCTTTAGCAGGGGGCTGGACTAGGTGACCTAATGAGGTCCCTAAAATCCTTAAAAGTCTATGATTCTAACTTATCTCCCAGGTGCTGAGGACTGGGAATTTGTGACAAGCCAGCAAGGGTAAAACTTGTTCCTAAATCTTCTCCAGCCAGATTATGGCAAAGTTTCACTTCCTTATTCTCTGACACATTTGACAGTTAGCATACCAGGCTACTCTACAAAAGGTTACAGCTCCAGTGTCTACCTTTTTCACCAACTCTAGTTCCCTTCCACCTCAGCAAAGGTTGCTCACGCCCCTGAAAGGCACTTGCTTAATCAACACACAGCCTGCTATCAACAGACTAAGCTTCCCAGCTCATTTATAGAATTTAAACAGAATCTGTCTGCTCTTCCCTCCCTATGCCATCCTTTGCCTGCCTGCATCACTGAAGCAAACTACAGAACTCTTGGCTACAGCAAACTCCATCTGTGGCACGCCCAAAAGGCACCAGTTCTGTCTGTTAATTAATAATTGCAGTCTTGCACAGTGACTAGTTTGACGACAAGTTATCCCATAATGAAAACTCCTGCTAGAGTTTGAAGCAGGCATGCAGAAATATCCTATTTTCAGCTGTATGTATTTTTTTTCCCAAATCACTTCACCATGGCACTGCTCTAAATATGTCTTGTGAGATAAGCTTTAAATCCTACTTGGGCAAAGTTTATTAATAATTAAAATTTGCAGGGGGAGTAAAAAAAATAAAAGACCTTCAATTACTTAAAATCAACCAATGAACAAAATAATAGATGCAATTGCTTTCCATTGGCCCACACTATGTGAATTTTTATTGTCTGCCAAATCTTGAATTCCCAGAAAGCATGTCCCAAAACAACCTACCCCCAAATCCACACACCTATGCTTGGTAGTCAAAGGAAACAAGTTCTCATCAACATCCAGGCCACCTGCAAAACACAGACACACCAGAAGGGTTATCACATTTCTTCAAATTAAACGGATGTTTGAGTTTTGCTATGCCTCCTAAATCAAGGGACCCATAAGGAAATGTCACAGATCTTGACACCAAACAAGCAAAGCACTATCAAGGAAAAGGATAGCTACTGTGTATCCAACAAGCAGCTCTTTTTATTTATTTTTTATATAAATAATATCTTAAGTGACTTTTACAATAGCACCCCACTGAATCTTACCTCAGTGTTGTAGGCAGGGTTGGTAGCATCCTGTATTAAGACTGCACAACACTTCCCATTATAAAACCTTATTTTTTGTTGCTTATGATTTTGCCAAACTTTACTTGTTTGGATTGAAATTTTTCATGGCGGGTGTCTGTCACAGACTTAAATATAATATATTAAATTTGGGGGCAGGTGAGACAGAGACTTCAGCCAAAAAGTCCAAGCATTTTGAAGGACAAAAGTATGAAAAATGTTGTTTGCCCTATGTTAAAAAATTTTGATAACTTTTTCTTTCAACAGCTGTAGTGTTTCAGGCTTTTGATTTCAGCTGCTAAAATCATCAGTGACTCCATCCTCAATGGGCACACCTGAATTCCTAGGTCCTTCAGCCAATTGGACTGCACATTACCATCATCTTCCCAGAGCAAAAGCAACACAGCTCAGCAACAAGAACAAAACCAAGCTTTTCCTGTAACAGCTGCTACACAAGAAATTTACACCTGTCTAATACAGTGACTCAGTGGGGGACTGCACTAGCTTGGTCTCCTTGAAGAACCAGGATAATATCAAAGAGCACCAAAGCATCACACAGACAAGTCCTAACACTGGGCTCCGAACACAGACAGAGTCTGTGATAACAGCACCCTTCCACTCTGGCAAGCAGAACAGTTACTATGAACTCAGAAGTGGGAAGCCACTAACTTGTTACATCTGCTCTGATTTTTAAGCACCTCTACATGTGAGACGCTAAACCAGAAAGTGCCAGGTGATCAGCATCCAGGGCCAGAAGGGCTGATCTTTGTCTGAGTAACAGGTTTATAACCTGTAAACAAAGAGCATAGGTGTCTGCACCAAGGAGCAGTGTGTACCTTGTGTGGGAAAAGGTGCAGGGACAGTCACACACTGTTACAGGCCCCACATAAGAAATATCAGAAATGAAAGAGGGAGGCAAAGCGAAAAACAAAAGTGTCACAAATGAGACAAAGGGAATTTTCTCCCTCAAAAGCTCATGCAATAAATAAATGTGTTAATCTTTAAAAGTGCCACTAGATTCCTTGTTTGTTTTACAAATGAAACAAAGACACTTGATGAACTATTAGTTCTCTGACAACATTCTCTGCTAAGATCTGTTTATGCTTTTCTCTCAAGGAAAAAATATGAACTTTGTCAGGACCTGACGTGCCACAGTAACTGAAATGCTGCAGAAAGTAGAGGTGAAATATGCATTTAACATGGAATCAGCTGAGTTTTTCTGCCAGACTTCAGGTTACCAGATACTCTGACAAGCTTTTCATTGGCTATGAAAAGCAAGGAATCTTGTGGCACTTAAAGAATAACAGATTTATTTATCACATGAGCTTCCCTGGGAGAAAATCCCATTTCGTCAGATGCTTTGAAGAGCGGGAATTTACAGAATGGGATGAAAATAAATGCAGGGGAGTGTAAGACATGGGATCAGGTCATACTGCAACAGCAAATCAAAGCATTTGTAAGGATTCAAACTAAGAAACAGCACGCTGGCTATTACAGCAGTGATCAGCAGTAATCAATAGTGAAGGCTGAAAACAGCCAATTTCACATGCATATAACTTCAGGGTGGATTGCTCAGTTTAAATTAGCAATTTTAATCAATTTCTCCCATTTATACTTGAGTTATTTGCTACAGCAAGGTGCATCTGATTGTTTGATAATAACTATTAAAACATGCCCCTTAATGCCAGATTTGATATTTTTTGCTACCTAGCAGGATTCACTCATCTATATACAATTATTTAAGAAACTATATACCTTCATATTTTCAGATTTTTATTAATTACACATTTTAGTACATTATAAAATGGTGAATGGTATATAGTTTATTTACTAAGACTATATCTAGACAAGGAAAATTAGTTCAAATTTGTTAATTCTAACTAATAAGTTAGAGTTTAGTTCAAACTAAATTTGAACTTATTAATTCCAATTAACAATATATACTAATTCAAACTAACGTTAATTCAAATTAGTCCACTTTGTTAATTCAAACTAACCACCCTTAGTTCAAACTTAAGTTCAAACTAAGGGTTAATCCTTGTCTGCATTGTCCTTAGTTCAAACTAAGGGCTTAGTTTGACCCAGCAGCTGGGTCTTACTAGTTTAAACTAAGCTTTCTTTAGTTTGAATTAAGGAATTCCTTAGTTCAAACAAATGAAAGCCTCGTGTAAACAAGTATTAAGTTAGTTCAAATTCAGGCTTAATTCAAACTAGCTTGCAAGTGCAGACATACCCACTTTTTGCTCATGATTACTGTAAAACTGCATTAGGATGCTAACTGGAATTTAAACAAACACACAAAACTGCATATAAATTTTATTTTTTACTAAACAAAACTATCTTCAATGTTTTGGATTCATAAATTTCTCTCATCAAAACATGTCTCAGACTTAGAAATAAATGATTTATTAAACAGAGGAATTAAGACTAGTCAGAGAATTAAACTGGTTATTTGAGAATGAAGATAGATGAGATAATATCTTTTATTGGAGCAGCTTCTGTTGGTGAAAGAGACAAGCTTTGGAGCTATACAGAGCTCTTCAGGTCACATCAGGTCAACCTGGAAAAACTGTCACATAGGTGTACATGAAAGTGACTAGGGCCTAAGTTCCCACATGCCTAACACTCTTCAAAATGAGAGTCTGCTAAGTTACTATGGCTGGCTATTGTGACATATTTATAAATCTTGACCTCAAAAGTTAGATGGTTTCCCCAATTCTTTCTTTATATAGAACAACAGTCTTTAATTAGACTTTTATACAGGCTCATGGAGTGAGTATATTTACTATTTATTTAAATATTTTATGAGATTATATTAAATATAGGTATTAATATGTTTTGCATTAATTCAGATTTTATTTAAACAAGTTTGATTTTAAGAAGAAAGTAATATAACAAATGAATTTTTAAAAAATCTGATTTTTTAAAAAATACATTTTTTACCCAAACTGCTTCTCAATCAGTTGCCTTCTGGGCTCAGATAGGATCTCTGCTTAAAAGTGCTGTTCATTTTTTGTTTTAAATTTCAGCAAAAATCTTACAGTAGTTTTTGAGTTACAGCTGAATGAAAAAGCTCTTCCCTGTCCCTTGCCCCTTGTAAAAAAGGAAAACAAACAGTAAAAAAATAAAATAAAGGCTACACAGAAATGACTGAAGCCTAATCCTTAGCATGAGGACAAACCCATGCAAGATCTGTGAGTTGCTAAGTATGAAAGAATTACAAAAAAGTTTCAAAAACAAAGTTATAAGCAATATTTAAAATGTGCATCTTCAAAGATTTTAACAGTTTAATGCAGTCGTCGTTTGGCGACATCTCTATGCATTCTCTGTGTCCAGCCCAATCAGCTCAGTGAACTCAGGTGGGACACATGCAAAACAGTGGTGAATGTTTGAGCACCTAACTTGAATCAATAATTTAACATTAATTTCTGTCCCATTGGTTTCCCACCGAATTCAGCTTAACCACAGGATTTAGTCCACAGAGATGATAAAACAATACTATTTTCCCTGTTCTGAGAAATATACTGCAACTTGCTGTTCCTTGGTTTATTCAGAGGTACACAGCTCTGAGTAATTAGCAAATGCTAGATAGCAGGGACCAGTTTTTCCTCCTGGTATAGATCAGGTGACTAATGGTATTACATCAGGGACAAATCTGGTCTTAGGTCTACTGGTGGGAACATCTCAACTCGTTCAGCCCCTTTGGGTCAGCTCAGGACTGGGCACACAGAGTACAAGAAATGAACTCAAATTCTAGAAGCCCACTGCAGCCTCCTTCTCACATCCTTCTCTCAGCATCTATTTAGAAAACAAATATGTTTTTGTTTTTTGTTTTGTTTTTTTAAAGGCTGTGGAGAATGACTTGAAACTTTTTGGTGATGACTGTAGTTCTTCCAACTAGGACAATACCACCTCTGGAGACTCTTCACCTCTTACACAAAATTTCACATTGACTTTCAAGGCCTTAAAAATCATTTGACATGTTATGCAAAACCGTTTTTTCTCCCTCCCACAGCAGTAACAAAAGAGGGAGAGGCAAATTCCAAAAGAGGCTTCATATCAAAAAGGATCCTATGTAACAAAGGAGATATCAACCTGCAAAGAATCACAATTAAGTGTTATCTCACCACAACAGCAGCTCTTATTTTGCTACGAGTCACTTAATAGTTCATTAGCTGCAGGAAACTATTCTGTATTTGCACTCCTTAGAACAGGGGTCTCAAACTCATATCAATATGAGGGCCGCATGAAGACTAGTACGTTAGCCTGAGGACAGCACGACTGAAACTTTTTTGTACAACAATATTGCAAATATCAATTACGATAATGTTGTTGCTGGCCATAGGAAATAACTTTAGGGGCTGCATGTGGCCCATGGGCCATGAGTTTGAGACCCCTGCCTTAGAACCCTGTTTATACAATATACCTAAAACTATCTGGATTGCCTTGAGCAACTGGAAGTCCCCTTTCTCTGTGACCAACATCTAGTAGCATATGATTTTTGATTGTTTTTTGTTTTGTTTTAAAATGGAACCAATAAGGTTTATATTTTTCCTAAAACATCAATTTCTTCATTTGCATCGGGCAAAAAAATGCATTGAGGTGCTTGAGGGGAAAATGGGCTGATTTTTAAGTTTAAAAAACCCTCTTTTTTTCTTGCTGCTGGAACAGGACGATTCATTGATGTGGATCAATGCAATTCAGCCTCTTCTGCAGTGGGCAAGTCATCTGATCTTTTTCCACAGCATTCAAACGTAACACAGGGAAAGCTCACTTGGCAGGCCTAATTTACACTACAGAATTTTGCCAACAAAAACAGTGTGTACAGAAATGCTCCTCCAACTGATGTAATTCCTCCTCCTACAGAGCGATAACAAAGCCATCTTGACAAGAGAGACAGGGTTTGTCCTGGTGAAGTTAAGGCAATGTATGTTAGTGCAGACACAGAATTCCTTATGTGGGCCATTGGCTGTCATTCTCAACAATTTTCTGGTTCTAGCAAGGGCAGCTAGAGTCCAGATGTCCCCCACTCCCATAGGGAGCTGGGTGGCTTTGGCAGCAGCTGAAGGGAAAGACGCAAGTTACTTAAAATAACCTAAGTGTCTCACGTCAACTTCTCTGTGCCAGGCACGTCCACGGCATTGAGTTGAAAGGAGGGCCCTCCCTCCAACTCAGTGCTACTCCAGTTGCCAGGGTGGTCTTTAGGAATCAGCTTCCAGATCAACTGAGTGGGTCTTCAAAGATCAGAAAGGTCAGTGAACAAAGCCCTGAGACATCAGGCTCTCAGGTCCCCTCACTACTCCTCCTGGGTTGGGAGAAGTGCTCCTCTTGAGAATGTGCACAACCGGCTAAAGGAGGATATGTGGACATCAGTCATCACAATAATTAACGTGGTAGCTGTAAGGCGACCTAACATAGGTTGATTTACCTATATAGTGTAGACATAGCCAAGGTAAAACCCCAAGAAATGATAGCAAATGTGGGGTGGCTATCGCAGCAGAAAACAATGACTTCATCTTTCTTCATTTCCTCCCTAGACACTCAGTCCGATCACTCCAACAGAAGGCAAACACTTAAAGAAATCCCACCAGGATATTAAGTGAACTTTCCTGATAGAATCGCTTATTACTGCTGCAGAAAACAGCTTCTCATTTAGAACGTGCTGATTTTTACCCACTTCATTCTTTTTATTTATAAAATTGCTTATGTTGAAATATTACAATGTTTAATGTATTAAATTATGCAGTGCAAGATGTAACCTTAATGGCGTAAATTATATTCACACACTCCCAAAAATATGCAAAAAGTACAGTGCTACAGACGTTCAATTGTGGAGTCTTTTATATGTATATATAAATTGTTCATCTCATTATTTTTTTCCGTACATGATAATATGCCCAACGCTGACACCTCTCCTATTCTCCCTGACAGGCCCTACATTAGCATGTAAATAGCTGGCAGATACGAGGAAATGAAAGCAAGGAAGAGCTCTTTAATTAACTTTAATCCTCTGCAAATCCGTACAGCAATCTGCTCTGACAGTTTTCTACACAGGATCTTCTGAGGAGGTCCCTCAATGCTATCTGTGGATCCTTGCCAGACCAGAATGAGGGGAGAGAACAAAAAAGGCAATTTTGGAAACAATATTTGGACATTTTTCTACTACTAAATGTTGCCCTGTTGACTGCCATCTGCTATTATCAAACCTGTCATTAGTCTAAGCCTGGATGGGAAGAAAAGACAGCATAAACAAAATGACAATTCTCTTCACACCAGTCATCCAATCCTCTGCTCCTCAGGCACTCGCCCCAGATCCCATGCATGTGTGCATGCACATACCAGCCAACCAACTAGCCTTTGACTGCAAGGTGCCCATGCTACACATCCACCCCACATACACACACACATGCTCAGTGTGAAGGAAAGGGAAATTCCTAGACACAGAAGAGAAAGGCATCTTAATTCTTATGCTGCCAGACAAGAGTGGCACTGTAGGCAGCCCTTCTAGACTTGGTAAGAAACAAGCATGACCATGTCACTAAAAACCAATGAACTGGAATCACTCTTTCAATATAAGAGGCAAGTGTTATTCATTCTACTCTGTACTATAGGAAGTTTAAAGCAAATTTTAGGAAAGGAAAAAGCAGAAAACCAAACAAAAATAGAGACCAACTCTCCATTCAACAAGCTTTTTTAAAGTGGATACTCCTATACAGCTAAAATCCACCAATCAGTGAGCAGGATTCCAAAAGCCAATCTGACCACATAAATATAAGTCAATTGGGAGGTCTCTGCTTGTTTCCAAAGACCAAGTGACTTATATTCAGTAGGCCAGACTGGCCTTTGGAAGTGGAAACAGCAGGCTTCTCCACACTATCCAGCCACCTTGTCACACCTCAGAGCCAAAGAGGCCAGCTCTAGGGCTGGGTGAGTAGTTAAATCTCTTTGGACCATTTCATAGGAGCTTCATAAGTATACTAGTGATTAGTAGTTTTTATGATGCGGACACATGCCCACAAGGACCCAGAAGCCACCCAACAGTCATCAGAAGGGAGCGATTTTGTTAGAAATGGAAGCCTCTACCTGCCATTTCCAATCCCCTAAGCCATCCAGTACACCTGGAATGTCTCAGTCTGTTTTACACTCAGAGGATGCAAAGAGGCTTAGAAAGCCACAGGAAAGAAGACACACGACAGTATGTCAGAAAGAAGCAGCAACATTTCAAGTCAGGAAACAGCTATACAGCACAGTCTGTAACTGTCTCAAGCACTGCTTCACCAACACCATCAGCCAACCTCCCCAGATGCATCACTATTTCATATTTATCGGGCATTCAGCCAGCACTAAATATAAAGGCAAATGCCACAGAGTTTGTGGAGATCTCTTCCCTTCTTTTATATGCTGCTCCTTCATCAAGAGCTGTCATGTCACTGTATCCACCACACTAGCTTTCTGTAAAAGAAGAATAGGGGTATTAACAGCACAGGAAAATCAGTTTTTTTCTGACTAAAAAGGCTCAGAGGAAGGAATCCTCTTATGAGTCAATAACTGTGAATTTCAGGATGACAAACCCCAGTATAACCAAGGAGTTGAAACAATCACGTTGCTTGAGGCGGAGGCTGGAAAGGGTGGGATTTGACTGTTTTTCCATAAGTAGCTAAAATTTGTAGTCTGCTTTCCTTACAAGAAATCATGGGATTCCCATTTTTTAACTGTTGTCTGAATCTCACAAGTAAAATTAAAACACTATTGTTTCTTTGGATTGTCCAGACTATTGTTTTTCCACTGCCACCTGCGTGCTCTGCTTTGGCTTACTGACACCATCAATCTGAGACAGTAATTCAGAAATGAGAATACTGATTATTTCAAAATCAAGTACAAATAAAAATATCTCCATAATACCATGGGTAGTTTTGGAAATCTAAATATGATTCCATAGGACAGCACTAATCTAGTCTTTCAAGTGTGTGGCCTACAGTTGCTGCTGAGTAGCTAATGTCATTTCATTCACAAAAGACAGGCTGTAGTGGTAAGGCAGTCACTGTAATCTAGCTAGGTTTGCTTTAACTAGGCGAACCATACTTTGTCCACTGATTGTAAGGCTGTTATGTTCATCCTCTACTATCTCTACCCGACTGTGACATACACACATCGGTATCTGTGAAACATGATATTGCAAGAGATCCTGGAACCTACATCTCAATTAGAAAGAAGTCACAAATTCACAGGAATGATAGCATTTCTTTTCAAATGTTATTAGTTTCATATGGAGGGCCATCTGTGTTGAGGGATTCAAAGACTCTCAGTGCCTGGTTGAGCATACAAAAAGAAAGGAATGGAAGCTTTGGTTTGGTTTGGTTTGGTTTGAAGAAAATGAATACGCAGAAATGAGGTTTCCATCTTAATTTAAAAGGCATCCAGATTAACCATATGTAGACATAAAACACTAAAGTAAGAGCTAAGATGAACAGATAAAAACAGAAAAAAGAAAGATTCTCCAAGTATATCAGATACAAGAACCATATGAATAATTCTGTAATTGCTAGAGCATCAAAACATAAAAGCTAACCTGTCACAGGTAAGGTGATTGCACAGGAGTTAAATTATTTCTGAAGTGTGTTTTATTGGGCTTTTTTGTTTTGTTTTGTTTTTTAATTAGAGGAGTGGAGTAAGGGATGGAACTCCTATCCCTATACTTACTTTTTTACAAAAGAAGAAGGAAAAACATTACTGGATATAAAAATAGCCAAAGTTCTCAAGAAATTAAACTGCAATATGGAACAGATGTAATAAACCAAGAGTTCCAAATAGACCCAAGACTAGAGTTGCTGAGGTGCTAAAATAATATGTAATTTGTTATTAAACACAGCAGCTACTATGATGGGAAAACATCCTATCTATCTAATTTTTTTTTTAAATGAGCTAAGGATGACCTGGGAAATTAGTTATAAACCAGCAACTTTACCTGACTACAAGGAAAATTAGTTGAGACAGCTCAGAGAATTACAGAGCATCTGATACAATTGAATGTAATAGCGTAAAAGAGACACATAAGTATATATTTTCGTTAAGAGTAATTTAGGCTCCTTGCTAGTTAGAATTCTTCAGAAGTGGTAACAAAAAGGAAAACTGCCAGCCACAGGTCTTTGAATTCTAAATAGACTCACAAACATCCCTGATTTGATAACCACAGTATGAAAGTTAAACAGTTGTAAGGGGTGGGAGCTGTTTGAAGTAGAACTACAGGATTATTTTTTAGCATAGAAAGCAATTACTGGCAGGCTGCAGTAAGGATTAATACTAGTAGTTTAATTCAGTATATATTACTGTAGAAGAAAGGGTGACAAGTAAGATGGCAAAACGTCCTTACAATGCAAGATGTTAATAATGTTACCTGAATCTAGAAAGGCATTGTTGAGGAACTCCAGGACTTAACACAGCTAATAATAGGGAAACAAGCAGAAGCAAATAAACTGAACAAAGACAAGTGGAAGTTAATACAATCTGGAAAAGAGTATTGGCACATGTACAGCTTTTACAATAAGTGGAGTCTCTCTGAGAAGTGACCTAGGCCTCCCTGTGAGACACAGTCCTGTGAAGATAACTGACTAATAATCTTATACCCACAAGCAGGGATTCAATCACTGCAAACACAGGACACCCGACACTCCAAATAACCCAAAAATCACCATCTCCAAATACAAGCCAAGTTCAACGACATCCTCCCATTAGAAAACAAGAAATCCATAGCAACATAAGCTCCCCAAAATAATATAGGCACTTCATATTAAGACGGCAGAAGAGACTATATCAGGGATGGAAAGCTGCATATAAGTGATGCAACACAAGAATCAAGCCTTCAAAAAGAATGATTTTTCAAGAGAAGTGCAGGTAAAAGAATCCCAGTCAGATGATTGCAGCTTCATGGGTCACCATGAGAAAATTAATGAGAGAAAACCAACCTTTTGTTTTGAACAAAGATTTAACAACTTAGGTTTAACTCTACCACAGCCTTCCTGTGCAAATCTGAGCAGACTGCAAGACACTCAGATGTTGGTGTAGTTGGGGCCATGTATGTACTTAAAATTAATAGGTAAAACTTCCCTCCATTAAAGATATCATATGGAAAAAAACTCCACTCTAGCACAGGAACAAAAATGAAGGGACAGATTATAAGTAACATGGGAAATTTCTCTTCCAAGATTTCTTGACAGCAACTGGAAACAACTTCAAGACATTAAAAAAAAGTATGATGCATCAATACACACTAAGCAATTCTAGAAGTTTTCCACAAATAAAGCAGCCACGTTGCTAATTTTAACAACGTAACACAAAATATGACTGATTTCCGAAGTAGAACAGACCTATTAATCTGAAAAAACGTATCACAATTTGGTGGTAGCTTTCTGTTCTACTATGCCATAAGCTAATTTAGTCACACTGAATGAAATTCAGTGCAGAAGGTCAGCTGAAAGACTATTTACAACCTATTCTGAGTACTTACATGGGACATAAGTGGTGTGCAATCCTCATGCAAGTGTGAACATTCTCACTAGCAAGAATGTATTTATTTAACTGACAGTAAAATTATCTTAGTTCACATTATCACACACATACAAGACTGAGTTTTGAAAGCACTGCAGACCTGAATGGCATCTAAAGTTTTAATCTCCTCTACATTCCTGTCTCTTTAACTTTGCTGGACAACCGATGAACATTTTGGAAGTAACTGTGGGCCTATAAGCCATCTTGAAATAAGCAACAAAGTTTCTCCTCCTTCCCCCATTACATATTAGAAAGATGGGGATCAGTGGAGCCTCTTGCACACAGATAATGAACAATGAATTTATTACAGTATCAAATTTGCAGAACACATCAGAAAATAGCTTTACATAGAGATGATGTAATACTATTTTTCTCTAAACATGAAGTTTCCCTAAAATTAGTATCTAAGGAAATCCATGACTTTGGAAAAGCATCTTGATTTAAAGTATGTTATGTTAAATCAGAAAGCATAACTATAAATTTGCCAGATTCACAGAAGTCATTCTTCCAGAAAATATTTGGGTACAAATAAGCAATAAATTCCATAAGATACCTGGAAATTCAAAGCTCAAACAGCCTAGAAGAGCTGTATGACTTAAACATGAAACCACTGTTTCAGCAATGAAAAAAGATCTGGCATGCTTGGGGAAGTAAGCAAAATCTTGGTTTAGAAAATAGCCACAGTCAAAATGACACTTTGCCAAGGTTATCTTTCTTGTTTCAAAATCCTTTTGAAATCATCCCAGGTAAAATACTAGCAGGAATACAGAGGATGTTGTTAGAATTTCTATGAAATATGAAAAGACCAAGAGTGATGTTTAAGGGTCTCTATGAAGAATCTACCATCACTCTTGGTCTTTTCATATTTCATATATAATCATAGCCCAGAGCAGTTTAAAGATTGAAAGAGCCACGGAATACAAATAGTTGGCCAGCTATTCAGTAAAGAAACTTTTCTAGCTCATTTGGAGTCCAAAACTAACTTTAACAGGCATACTCTCCCATGGTATCAGTACTTTGAAGTTAGGCACCTTTCTATAAAGCTTACTATATGCAAAAATCTAACTTTAATAGATGCAACGGCATACTGCCAATTAAGAAATAAAAAATTATAATTAATATATATCAATCTCTTCAGACCAGTTTCTTAACAAGAAAATTTCTCTATCTGACATGTTGGGGAAAGGATCTGGTCAGAACAGCCGCTCTCGACCTATTTACCCATTGTGGAACACACATGCAGCTCTGTGTATGTTATAGGGGCCACACACCCACACCCCATATGGCCCTGAGAATGTCACATGGACCACAGCTTTGTGCTGACTGGGTAGCAAGCAGCCCAGGGGCATGGATTGAGAACCATTGTGATAGACAAACTACCTCAGAGAAACAGGTAGAGAAACAGCAATCTCAAAACACAGCATGGTAAAAGAAAAATAGCCCAACTCCAGAGGAATGGGTCAAAAACCAAAGAAAACTGTTGTCACTGAACAACAATGCATCAATTACATACCAAGCAAACTAAACCAACAACAAACTGATATTTAGGTATTTGATAACCATTTATTCAATACTCACAGTACATTCACCTGCAGAAAAATGCGTGCCTGTCCAATCTTTTGGAATACTAACAATTGTCAAACAAGCCTGGTGTGTTAAATACATGTTATCAAACATTCCACTTTATTTCATAAAGTCACTAGAGACAACGTGCCACAGATCTTGCAATGACGCTCACTCTGTAATATGGTAATACCTTGTTAGAGAGAGATCTGATGAGTATATTCCTATGGAATAACTTTTTAAACAAAAGCTCACTGTTATAATGACTATTGATTTGTTTTTGATATTTACATGGCATAGATTTGTTAAGCTCTTAAAACTTCAGAAATAAAAAAAATAGTTAATAAAAAAAGATGGGAATGAGAAAGCATCACAACCAATGGGTAAATCTACATGTTCCAATATGATCCCTCACCTAAAGCACATGAAAATTAGGAAAGAAAACACCAGACATGCAACAGAAAGGTACAATTAACAACACATGGGCTTCACAACTTCTTTTATTACTATAAATACATATGCAATAGCTTGGGGATAGTGCTGAGGCCTGCTTGGGATTTGTTAGCAAATTGAGAAATGCTGTCTTTCAAAAAGATGACACATATGCATAAGGAACTGCATTTTTAAATCCAAAGCTAAACGTCATTTTATGGAAGAGCTGGCTCAAGTACATTGAATCAAAAACATGCATTTGAATCCTCTTAAGTAGTATTCGCCAACTCAGGTACAGAAGCATCATCACAAAAGAGAGCCAAGGAGCAATGGCAATAAAGTGGAAGATCCTCAGAATGATGGTCCAATTCCCCTATACCACCCACTGACTATAAACAAAACCAAACTGCTTTCTTCACATGATTTCACAGGCCTTACTTTCTGAATCTATTGGAATATTACACACAGATTCAATTCTAATGAACTAGGCGTGCTGTTGAATAGTGGTCAGAAACAAATTAACCCAGTACTGTATTTTATCGTATTTTAAGACAATTTCTCAAACGTGTTTGAGATTTTAAAAAAATGTAAACCTAATCTGGCAGAAAAACTTTGGAAGCAATGTCCTTGTGAGCTTTCTGAATGCACAATCAATGTGCACATGACCTCCCTTTTCTCAAAATTTATATTTCTTAGAAATTAGTGAACAAAATAGAGTCTGAATAGGGAACACAGAGCTGGAGAGATTTGGTGAGTCTTGAAATGACTGGGGGACTGACTGAGTTCTGGAAGCAATCAGGACTGGACTTGATTCTAACAGAATAGGATGCAAAGGGGTAGAGTCAAAGAGAAAGATTTCCGTCTACCACCCTGGTGTTACTGTGACTGAAGGCTGATTTCAGTGGAATGTACTTTCCTCTGAGTTTTACTGCTAACGCTGTGTCCCAGTGAGTTCACACCAATTAACACTACCTTCCATATGATAATTTTAAATCTCTATCAAGTGAAAAATAGCCAGCTTCCATATCTGTCACCTTCTTATTATACATATATAGAGAGACCGACCTGCTTTTTTGACAACTCCTTGCAAGCTACAGGCTAAGGCAGCTATTATTTACAATTGTCCAGCATTCCACTCAGGAGAAATTCAGCAATTCCAATCTTTTCAACCTCCTACCTTTCAATTATGAGAGCAGGAAGAGCGATGGAGACAGGGGTGCCAGAGAGATATCTACAAACCAACCTCTCATGCCGGAAACCAACATGAACAGATGTTCGTTGGCTGATGACAAATATTGCTTTTATTTAAAAGTGACTCTTCTTTTTTTAATAGTTTCTTTTGAGTGGTAGAACAGACTGAAGTTGTAGCCTCTAATATGATAAACCTGCCCTGTTATGCACCTTCTTCTGTTTTTACTGACCTACCTATGAGCTGTGTTACCAGGGCAATTATGCATTGAGAAAGCGCACAGTCTGGCAGCCACTGCCTCTTGTCACAGCTGATGCGTTCCTCAGAGAGATGTCCATTATATGTTATTTCTGCTTGGGACTATACAGAATGATTTAAACAGGTTTGAAAGCATCTCAGTTTCCTTGTAGCAGATAGTAATTAAACCTCCTTTGACTAAGGCTTGGTTTACACTACAGAGTTCTGTCACCAGAAATTAGCAGTGGTGTACGTACTAAAATGCTCTCCTTGCCACAAAACCCTCCTGGCTTGGCAACAAAATAAAACCATGTCAGTAGGAAGCGCAGAGGTTTTCATGGCAAAGTTAGAGTGACAAGTGCCATTGTAGATGCTGTGGGCCATAACTGAGGTTCTGGAGCTATCCCACAATGCCCTCCCTGACTGCTCTGCTCACTGTTTCAAACTCTACTGCACTGCCCTACATTCCACAGCCATGCGCCCTCCCCTTTCAAAGCCCCTGGGAGTTGTGAAATTGCTCCCCTGGAGAGTTCACACAGCGAGGCATGCCAAGACTATGTGCGGGGAGTGCATCTTCTGGGTCTGTGTGGATAGGAGGCTGTGGAAGAACTCGAGGGAATCAATCTTGCTCCATCTTGGCAGGCAGGATGGGCTGCTGCTGGAGGGCAAAGGGGCATGTCAATGTGCTGAGAAGAGGCAGGAGCTGATGTCAGGGTGCCCCCTTCCTCCATACCAGTTTCTCCAGAGTGGGACACCAGTTATCCATGCACCAGCTTCTGCCTCAGGGTTGGCTGCTTCCAGCTGCTGTTTGAACTCAAGAGACAGCACATGGACACACACAATCTCTCACATACTCACTCCCCGTCTCTCCCTCTCCCACACACACACTACCTCCCCATCCATTCACACACCTCTGTGGGCTTCTGTTGTTTGTGTTCAGCGTGGTTGACAAAGCAGTAAAAAGGCGACTGTCAGTCTAGTAGGATGTCCATGGAATGAATGATGGGATTCAGAAACCTAACACAAGGAGTGTAGTGAGGACTTGCAAGAGTGGTTTAATTACAAGAGTTGGCTGTACACCAGGTAACTTGTGTCGACACCACTCTAGTGTAGACAAGCCTTAGGCAGCAAGAATGGGGCACAAAACACAGCAAAATCATAGCTGCTGCCAGGGGATTTGCATTGTTCTCCAAGATGCTCTAAACAGGAAAAGCATAGCCATAGGGTGAATAAAAGACACAGTTTTCCAAACTGGGGGTAAAGAAGAGGGGGGAAACAGGACACCAAGCTTGGTGTTTGTTCTGGGAGCAAATGAGAGAAATAAAGGTAAAGGGGCAGCAGAATGAATTGCTCCCAGAGGACTGCTCTGAGCGACAAAAATTCTGTCAAATGCTGGCACAAAGCCTTAAATAAGAGGCTTTGATCATTCTCACTCTCTCAGGTGCATGTTCACACCTTTGCTGGAAAAAGGAAAGAAGGGGAAATCATGGAGTGGGTTAGGACAGGGAGAAGAAGAGGGGCCACCGGAGTAAGCAATGCCATTTGTGCTTTCCAATGTGCGACATTCGAAAGGTCACAACCCCTCCCTTTCACCCGCCTTTTTAATTTTTAAACTGCTGCCTGAGGCATCTCACAAGCCCCTCTCTTCCCCGCACCAAAACTCCCTCAAATCCTATCTTAATAAACACCTTCACATCAGAGAGGAATAAAAGCATTTTGTTTTGATTTCATTATATTTCCTGAAATTGCTTTTCTCTTTCTGTATTTCCTCTCCTCAACACTAAGTTGCAGCTGCCCTCCAGAGGGATAATGCAACAAAATTTCTGAAAAAGTCAGCCTTCTAATAACACTACAAATGGTATTTCCCAATAACAAAACAGGTAGGACTTCTGTTTTGTTTTGTTTTTTAAATTACTGTAATAGAAATGTCAGCCCAGGGAGGTGGCCTCAAAGGGCGATATATTAACACATGAAAATTAAATTTTAGAGCCAAAAGGAGTTTTTCCTCATACAAAGCTCCTAACTCAGTAACAGTGAGCAATGTCTGCGGTCTGTTCCACCACTGCCATCCCAAAAAGCAAGAGACGTAGCTATATACTTTTTTCCCCAAGTTAAAATGAGGTATGGTAAATTAGACTTAAAATGACTTTGGTATTCACACAATTAATGGATCTCCAGTTCTTTCAGCACTCACTCTGTAGATGCACACATTATAAATACATCCTAGAGTAAATTACTGCACATCCGTGCAGTTTCTTAAATTAATCCTCACATTTAGCACACGGAATTAATCCTCATAATTTTCACCCAGCCTTCCAAACAGACCCACTCAGCTGCTGGAGAAAGTACTGGGCCCTGTGTGATATTGCCACTCTTCATGGGGAGGGACAGAAGGAAAAAAGAGTAGGAACAGAAAGAGATTGATAGACACGTTATCCTCTTCAAGATGTCCATGAATAACAGGTTGACAATGAAACTGCTTAGCTCTGTCTCTATAGGATGCCAAGGCTTTTCTAACATTTGTGGCGTACAGGTATTGCTCTTTTCTGCTGACTTGTGGTTTGGGATAAAATGTAGTAAGTAAACTGACTGGTTATTTTGAAAATTAGATACCACGTTAGAGAGAAATCTTGCCTTATGGTGAAGATATACTTTGTCCTTAAAGAAAGCTGCATGAGGTCATTCAAACACTAAAGTGTGAAACTCAGCCACTCACCTAGCCAGAGCAATAGCTTCTAAAAATGCCATTTTCAGTGATCGGTGCAGCAAGGAGCACTTTGCTAGAGCCTCAAATGGAAAACTCCTAAGTCTTGACTAATGCAAGCTGAAGTTGGTTTCAATGGTTTCAGCATGTAGGAACCAATGGCTCCACGTCCAGTTGGCAACCAGTAACGAATGGTGTGCCCCAGGGGTCGGTCCTGGGGCCAGTTCTGTTCAACATTTTCATTAATGATCTGGATGATGGGATAGATCGCACACTCAGTAACTTTGTGGATGACACCAAGCTGGGGGGAATGGTAGACACGCTGGAGGGCAGAGACAGGATTCAGGGAGACCTTGACAAATTGGAGCAGTAGGTCAATAGAAATCTCATGAGGTTCAACAAGGAAAAGTGCAAAGTCCTGCACTTGGGACGGAAAAACTCCATCCACTCCTGCAGGCTGGGGAGTGATCAGCTAAGTAGCAGCACTGTAGAAAAGGACCTGGGGGTCCTGGTGGATGGGAAGCTGAATATGAGTCAGCAGTGTCCTCTTGCTGCCAAAAGGCCAATGGCATACTGGGCTGCATCAGAAGAAGTGTTGCCAGCAGATCGAGGGATGTGATCATTCCCCTCTATTCGGCACTGGTGAGGCCGCATCTGGAATACTGTGTCCAGTTTTGGGCTCCCCACTACAAAAAGGATGTGGACAAATTAGAAAGAGTCCAGTGGAGGGCAACAAAAATGAACAAGGGGCTGGAGCACAAGACCCATGAAGAAAGACTGAAGGAACTAGGCTTATTTAGCCTGCAGAAGAGAAGACTGAGCAGGGATTTGATAGCAACCTTCAGCTACCTGAAGGGATGCTCCAAGGAGGAGGGAGCTCAGCTGTTCTCAGTTGTAACAGAGGACAGAACAAGGAGCAATGGTTTCAAGTTGCAGCTGGGGAGGTCGAGGCTGGATATTAGGAAAAACTTTCTTGCTAGGCGAGTGGTAAAGCATTGGAATGGACTACCTAGGGAGGTGGTGGAATCTCCATCTTTAGAGATGTTTAAGGCCCAGCTGGACAAAACTCTGGCTGGGATAATTTAGTGGGAGTGGTCCTGCTTTTTTTGGTGGGGGGTTTGACTAGATGACCTCATGAGGACCCTTCCAACTCTATGATTCTAAGTCCAAGGAGGGAATAGGTCCCCTTAGCTCAAAGCATCATCTTTCCAAGCCCTTCAAAACTCAAATTGTCACATCATTAGAAAATACAGAACAATTGTTTATGTAAGGATGCAAAGCTGGCACTGCTGCCAAATGGACTGTGAAAGAACCACGTGCCATTTGCTATTAAATTGACTGCCTGCAGGTTTGGGAAAAGAGGCTGGCCATGATCCTGCAAACTTAAGTCTGAGCCCAATGAAAGCAAAATCAGAGCTTCCACCAGCAAATCCAGAAGAGTAAAGGAACACTGCTCCTGGGCCCATGTTGGAGGCTATTAATATAACGCAGGCATGGGTCCTGTTTGATCTTTAGCTCCTGCACCTGGAAACTACAGAAGCCAAGGTCCTAGTAGCTGAGCATGCCATATTTGATACAATCTGCAGTGAAGTCCTCATTACAGATTTCTCCTCATCAACAAATGTGGAGAACTCCCATCTAGCGCCTTCCGGCAACATCTCCCTAACTTTAACATTAAGTCCCAAACACAAAAATTATAATGTTCCAAAACAGCTTGTTGGTTGGCAATTCTGAGTAATAACCCACCAGTAAAATAAACTTTTCTACCAAGAAAACCTAGGTGTTTTGCATTCTTTGATTTGCAGGTTGCTGCCTGTTGGCTCACCCAGTCCATTACCAGAGAAAAAATGGGTAGGGAATGACAGTACCTATCTTCAAACCCAGGAAGGAGCATAATAGTTATGTTTAGCCCTTTCTGTGATGGGAGAAATGGACAAAGAAGTCTTCCAGAGAGACTTAACAGGCTTCACAATTGCCTCATTGGGCATGACCATCCAAGAAGGCCCTGTGGTGGCCAAAATAACAATAAGAACTCCTCAATGAATACACTGACTTCAAGCTATTGTTTTCAATAGTTCTTTTATAAGCATTGGCAGGAGTGAGATGCCTTCTGAAGAAACTGCCTAGGCAGGGAAGGAGGATGAAGAAGCAGCACAGACTCAGACTGCTGCTCCTCAACTAGCTCCAGCCGGGTCCTCCTGAATTGCCTCTTCCTGCTCAGCAGTGGTACTAAGCTCAGGAACAGGCAGCCTCTGGAAAATCAACTCCCCACATCTATCGAAGCACACAGAGCACAGACACTCATGTATGACCGAATAATCAGAAGAAAAATGTATGGGTTATACGAGTGAAACTGGACTGGTGGTGAGCTCCAATGACTCCATGGCCACATGCCCAGTCCTGTAACAGCTGCAGAAGTCTTAGGCAGCCCAGAGTAGCCATACCTCAGTGAAGAGCTGCATGACTGTCTCTGAGGCTAATCTCTAATTCTAAGGACAAAGAATCACCTTCTGCTGACTAAGGAGAAGCAGCTCCAGGTGGTGTCAGAGACCGGTGCCAAGTCAGTGAAGAATGGCCAACATTATGGGCTTCTCCTTTGATGGAACAACGGGTCTGAAGTCTGAGGCACATAATACTGTTTGCTGCACCAATAATATAGACCCTCTCCATCTGCTGGTACCAAAAACATGTGGTCCCGCACTGCCAGAAATAGCAGTACTGGTAAACCCAGCAGATCTTTTGCTGCCACAAACCCCTGCTTGGTCAATACCAAGATGGTCTCAAATCATTGAGGTACTGCAGACGTAGAAGGTGAATGTGCAATCACTCCAAGATGAACCATTTGCCTTCTAAAACGCTAATCAAATATTCGCAGCACTTGGAGAGAAGTGCTGCGAACAGGCACTGAACAGGAAAGTTATTACCAAACAATACTGCATGGAGAGCAATTCTAAAACCCATTAATTCAGCAGTGAGCACTTCAGATATTTAGAGTCACTTGGCCATTGTTTGAAAGATATTCTTAACTGGCTGGTGACGGAGAGTGTGTGGTGTAGCTATAGTACAGTCTCCTATCACTTACAAAATAAGCCAATTGTGCAATTGCTTGATTGTCTCGCTCTTCACTTCTTTTCTTTTCTTTTTTTTTTTTAAAAAGAACAGGAGTAAACTCTGCCAAACAGGCTTTACATTTTTGGATTTAAAAGTACAGACATCTGGAAATTAAAAGTTGTAATCTTCACAGCAATGGTAACTCTCTAAATGGCACACAGATATAAACACCTTCAGACCGATGTCAGAACTATGTAAACCTCCCACACAGCTGATCACCCCTCCTAGATGCATGACCATGCTTTGAATGCTTATGGATTCTGCCCTCTAAAAATCATGCCTTCCCCATACTCACCCTTGGACACTGATCATGCCTCTTCCCACCCACCTTACTCAGTTACTATAATTACCAGCTCCTACTCAGCGTTCACTTTGCTCATAGATGTCTCTTTTCCCTGTCCTACTTACCTTGACTACAGCTCCTCCCCCACAGTCCATTTCCCAGAAGGCCTCTCTTCTATCCCTACTCACCAACTTTTATAATTCAAGGCTGGGTGGCTTAAGGCATAAACTAGTCTGTATAGAACATACAGCAAGGAAGCAAAGGAGATGCGTAAAAAGGCTGTTTGCTGAAAGAACAATAATTTTGCATTACCTGACTTTGGTGTGTTTAAATTCTCAGCCATATCACTGGATTAACCTACCAGTAGTTTTCTTTTATTGACTATAAAATATTTTCGCATTTGAGGCCACAAAGACCTTTCTTCAGGGGAAATGTGCAGACTGAAGGTCAAATAAATTCCTCTTTTATGAGTGCATTTCTAATTTTCATAATCTAACCTCTTAGAAGTCCAGTAGATATTAATGTTCCTCTGCTAAGGAGAAAACAGAACCTACCATAATCATCATTCAGGGAGAAGGATTCATATGCCAAAACCCCTGAGAGCAGGCCCCATAAAGTGAAACACAGCATTTATTTTAGTTCCTTATTGTGATTTATAGCACACTTAACAGGCTCTAAACACTTTTGTTGTAATTAAAAAAACCACTGTCAGATACAGCATCAATAGGAGAAAAGGTACTAGTCTGTGGCTAACAGCAGAGAATAGAGATGGTCAGTTGGCTTCTGTCTGAACAAAAAGCATCTCTGATATTTGCTGTAAGTACTTTTGTTTACTTCAGTGGAAATCCAGAACCCAGCCCAAGCTACTGGAACTAAGCTCTGGGCAGCCACACAGCGGCCAGTGGGAAGAACCCCACAGCAAACAGCTTAAGTCACCTCTGGGGGCCCTTTCCCAGCTCCCCACTTACAGTAGAAGGCAGGGAAGACCTGTGTAGCAGCAAATCCTATGACTCTGGCCCCCTCCCTGCATAGGTGATGTTGCCTGGATGTTTCCCCCATATCCTGCCTTCCACAGTGCTATAGAATCACATCAATACCTACACAAGGAAACCTCCACAGTCACAGTCAGAGCAGGATTTACTCACTAGTTGTGAAAATTAGGACAATAAAATGAATCAACTATGCAAGACATTACCAAGATGAGCCTGAGAAACATCAAGATAGAAGAACAAAAGCACGGTTTTGAAGACAGCAACGCAAGGACCCACCTAAGCTTTTAAACTGCTCTAGTAGTTACACATACTGCTGTTGTAGCCGTGCTGGTTTCAGGATACAAGAGAGACAAGGTGTATGAGGCTGAACCATATTCTATTGGTGAGAGACAAATTTTCAAGTTTACAGAGGTCTGGAGTGTTTACAGTAAGTGAACCAGAGGCAGAAGGAATCATTCCTGGTTGGGAAATCACTTTTGGCTCTTGCACTACAAAAAGATGTTGATGTTAACCAGAATGCCAGTTGGAGAAGTCCGCAAGTGACAGAGCCTTAAAGCCCTTAAGAGTAATTCTCTGGCAAACTAGGTGCCTAACAGAACTGGCACCTCCTTCACTAGAAAGTACAGGAACAAACCGAAATCAGAACAACGTACACACACCATGGAATCAAACAAATGTATTAGGTTTACGAATTAGAAAAAGGCAGAAGAAAAGCATGTCTGTATCAAGGAGCCATGGTCAGAGATTACCAATCTCTCTTGCCCATTCAAAGTTCTATAGGTCTCAAAACTAGGTATGCATGCAGTATTTTCTTTTTGGTTTGAAGATGCCGCCTCCTTCCAATTATACTTGTTCTTGCATACTACATCTAAATTATTGCAAACAGCTTCCTCTTGGAACGCATCCCTTTCATCTCTCCCGTTCACTCTCTAAAATAAAGAGATTCTGCAAATGTACTGATGGATGATGTTAGTGGCTATCTTAAAACAGCCTATTTCAAATACAAAAACGGTTTCTGTTCATCCAGTTCTGGAAGCCAATTTCCATTAGCTTAATATACTCATGATATTTTACCAAGGTAATTATACTCTTAGCTATCAGTAACAATTAAACCCTTAGACTGGATTTGCTTAATAAATCATACATTCAACATACAGCATATTTAAATGTCAAGCATGCAAATAAGAACTTGCAACGGATATGACAAAGTGCAAAGTACAAATCAGCATAACTTATTCTGGCAGTATACAAGAGTATGCAAAGATTACACTGAAAGCGTTGCATAATTCTCATCACCACATCATCATTTCCGCACTATCCTTCCTGTAAAAGGACACTGAAAGGCAACCAAAATGATTCCAGGGACTGTTTTGTTTTGTTTCTGAGGGAAATGGGGTGTGGAAAGACAAATCTTACTAATCTTTGTTTCTACTTGCTTTGTCTAATAAACACAATTCCACAGGCCAGTTGGAAGAGTGCTGAATACAATTCTAGAAGAGCAAACACTACACTGATGCAAATCAATAAAATACAAGTTTTCTTTCTACAGCATTCTCCATGCAAACTACATTCCCAGATGCTTCTTCACCCTTGGGCTCGAGTGTGTGTGTGTGTGTGTGTGTGTGTGTGTGTGTGTGTGTGTATTTGAGATAAATAAAACAGAGAGGCAGAAAGAAATTTAAGAGATACACACAAGAAGGAGTATCAAAACCTGAGCAATGAAGAGAGATTTAAAATTGGAATCAACAATATAGGCACAGAAAAACTGTTCCAAATGGCGAGAGCATCAGAAGAAAAGCTCTTTCATTGAGCACAGGAAAACAGCTGGGAGAAATGAAATCAGCCAGTCTCACACATGAAAAGGAAGTAAAGAGGGGAAGAGAAATGACAGGTCAGGTTTCTGAGAGCCCTCACAGCAGAAAGTACTTAGGGAGAAGAGTCACCTGTAACCCCATTCCACTTGGGAGCCCACCATCAGAGTTTGTGGGTCAGGAAAGCAATCACAGTGCAGCGAACTGGACAACAAGGCAGAATTCATGGGTTCTATTCTCAAATTCACCAGTGCCTACTCTCTGACTGTTGGCAACTTACTTCTCCAGTATGCTTCAGTTTTCTCAATCAATGAAATAAAGATAACTACATGTACAGTACTTTCCTTTGCATATTAATTTCAGAGCCAGTGAGGAGTGTAGACTGTGTATTAAAGAAGAGGTGGGGCTAATCTCACTCAATATCTTTCCTAAGAAGCCTCAGCTAGAAATTAAAGCCATCTTTCCTGGGAAATCCTCCTGGACAGGGTGGTGTCGGTAGCACCAACTGCCAGCCTAAGGGTGAAGACATGTGAATGCAGCTCCCAGCCAAATACAGAAGAGGTGATCCATTCCCCCCGATCTGGGGTCTGTGAAGCATGTAGAACATGTTCAGAAAGTTTTTAAAATAAGGAGTGAAATTGTGTGTCAGAAATGGAAAGGAAGGCAGTTGAGTTGTCTGAAAAATATGGCTGATGTGGTCATGCCCCTTTGCGTGTACAAAAAAAAAGTTAGGTAAAAGCCTTGTGTAGCTGCTAGAGTCCACAGAGCCCAGACTTGTGATGGTCACAGAGAAGGGAGCACCAAAGGTCAAGATGAGAGAAAATAAAAACATGGGGCAGAGATTTCAGCATAGGAAGAGCTGAGACTAAAAACAAGCCAATATTCAAGGCAGTAACCTGATGATATACAAGAGGACACAGACTGAATCAGAAGTAGGAACCAGCAGGACTCATGGAGAGCTTGGAACTATTCAAGACACAGAAGAGGAGGCATGATCCCAGCCACAGGGAGCTTGAAGTCTAACGCAAAATGCACTGGGAGACCCACAGAAGACTCTGTTGCACAGCTTTTTTTTGACTAATGGATTGTTTTCTGTATAATGGATGGATTGGTTAGAGTTAAACACATTCATAGACCAGATAAAATTATTGAGCAGTATGAAAAGGGTTAGCTCCCTCTCTCCCTTGAGCTACGAATGTGCAAAGAACCTTTCTGACTTTAGGAAGAGCCTTAAAAAAGAAGTATTCACTACCTTAAGCAACAGCTAGACACAAGGTCCAATGTGGCAAAGAAACAGTGTTATTCTGAATCATATGCAGTTACAAAACAAATCAGGTAGTAAATCAAGTCATGCATTCTGAATCTGCCATGCTTCCGAACAGTTTAATCACACAGCTCAATTTCTGATGGACCTCTGCAGTTCTAGGATCTCAGACTCACTCATACAGTTAGTATTGACTTTTGAGAAGATACCTTCTAGGGACAATCTGTGTAAATAATCAGCCTGTGTGTTAGTTAATCAATACTTACTTAATCCTAAACTCAAACCAGCACCATAAAGAGTATGTCTCACTAAAAGCAGATTTACAGCCAGAACACGTGATCTGGCTGAACACAGTGGAAGGAGAATGGAAATTTACAGCCTCTCTCCCTGAGATTAGGGTACCCTAAGATAGACAAGCTACAAACAGGAAGTAGACACTACAAACAAACAGAACATCATTCAGGAATATAAGGAGCCATTCACTCGGCATGTAAATTCATTACATGACAGCAATGAATAAGACTGGGCCAGTGGAAGTTCAAGTCATGATCTACTGTCCAGAAATTGATTTGTATCTGGTAGCAAAATCTTGGGCTCCAGATTGAGCGTTTTTTATTAATTATTATTATTACTACTACTACTACTAGATTCTCTGTTGCACCATGTTTCAATTCACAACAGGAAGTGGCAGTCAGACACCACCAGGGAGTGCAGGACCTCGGGATCTATGCTGGCCTCAGTCACAGTACACATTACAAGAGCTGAGACATGCACCAATGGATAATAGCCACAAAGAACCACCACCAACTAGCTATGAATAGTCAGACTATCCTGTGCTCTGGCCACACCTCTCCTGGCCCTGTCACACCCCATTTGGCAGGGGCTGGCCATGAAAGGTGGCTAAGGAACAGGGGATCCATGCTCTGCATTGGCTGAGACTCCCCAATATCAAGAGAACTCTCAGATGACTTCACACAGCTGCATCCTAGCTCCTTTGGCTACCAAAGCGGTGCCAAGGAAGGCGTATCCTACTATGTTAGTCCTAACTTTAAAGGGAACTGGATTTAAAGGAATTCTGTAGTGTCTGCCCAACTCTGCAAACAGCAGAAACAACAGTTCTAGGGAACGTGCAATGGCAAGCCCTTATTCACCTCAAGTGTATCTACCTGGAAGCTCAATGGTACATTAAATGCAAACACAGTTAACCACTGGTTTACTCCTGCTTAAAACATGCAAGAAAGGAGAGATGCAGAGTATGAGCTCCACCCAAACTACTGTAAGCAGCTTCTGAGTCTGACCACCCCAACTGAGCAGACACTGGGAAGCAGGTATGATACCACTTCTCTTTTTCAAACCTGACTCCTGGTTCACTCTGCCCTCATACATCCCCACGAACATCAAAAGCTGCCTTCAAATCACAAAATAAATAAGCATATCAGAGCTTTGCTTTTATCAAACCTGACTAAGTTGGCTGCTTATACACTAGGGATTTCAAAAAGGGACAACTGTGAGAGACCTAAATGTCACAAAATATCTCGAAGACTCGACTTCAGCTGTGGCAGCTTTACCTTTTATTTCCTTCAAAGTAAGCTAAGGCCATAAACTCCATGCAAAACTCTCTGAAAGGAGAAAGAAATACATGCAGGCTTAAGGACAACACACAAGTCAAACAGAAAGCTACCTTAGTAAATATGACATTCAAACCCAATTTGGCATCAAATCAAACAAAGGAAGGAGAGAAGAGAGGCAGCCTTTGTCTACACATACAGAATTTCAGAGAAATCTCCCACAACAGACTAGTAGTTTAACAGCAGTGATCTGTGTGCAGCTGTATCTATGACCCAAGACTGATGCTGAGACGCTTGTATTCCAAGCCTCGTATATGCAGCTCAGGGAAGTCAGAAGTGATTCATGAAAATTTCATGTACTGATAGCTGGCAGAGAACTATACTGATCTTGAATATAGATTAAGTCAAGCCTTGACAAATGTATGTTTCTTGTCACCATGGCAATCAGTTTTAGCAGCCTGTCACCTAGCTCTACTGCAGAAATGCAATGGATAAGCACCCTCTAATGACCAAAAGTAAAATTGCTGGTGCCTAGCTGTCAGCCAATTTTGTCCACCCCTGGACTAAGTCAAGATAAAGCATTAATAGGTGCATGGGAAACAGAAGGAAGCACTTGGCAAATGAGGCAGGAGGACCAGAACAAAAGAAGGAGAGTTTAGAGAGAGAGATCAGAGCAGTCAGCTGAGACCAAGACACTGCAGAAGGTGGGAAACAAAGATAGAGGCCCGATGAAGCCAAGACTCAAGAACAGACAAGAAATGACTAAGACTACAGGTAGAATAAAAGAATAATAAAGGAAGGTAGAGGAGGCATCAGAGCAAGTTGCCCCTAGAGCAGTGTCATGGAGTAGGAGTTGATACCTTTATTACATCAACACTCAGCACTATGGCCAGGGAAGGGAAGAACTATTCTCTTTTTGGTTGATTTCACATAACTGATAAACACAGACTTGTGACATGCTACATCTTCCTTGATTCACAAAGAAAGGACAATAAAGTCACTGAATGAAAATTTTACTATAACCAGCTGCGTCTCCTTATTTGCTAGGACAGAGTAACTGATTCTTTGTCTAGAGGAGGAGGTGGTCACAACCACAAGGAACATACTTACTAAGATACAGTAAGGATCCCACCACACATAACATTACTTCTCCCAGAATGAGATTTTTATAGTCCTAATTATCAAAAGCTACTAGATTCACCAGCAAGCTAGATAAGTGAACTCCCCTTCCATCCCCCCGCCTTTCTACTCTCAATGATACCTACAGCAACACAGTCTATTACTGATGCCACTAATTAGATGATTAAAATTAAATACCACTCTAGGTGATATGCTTTCACTATAAAATTATTATTTTTAAAAGTAATCTATTTCTTCAATCACATTTTAAACCACAGATCATAATTTCTTTTTAATTAAATCAAATTCCTTCTCCTAATTTTGCATGGACAGAGCAAACTTAAAAGAAATAGCACTGTGGAAAGGATGCCTAAATTCCTGTCCTAGCTCTCACTATAAGTCTGGTTCTAGAAAGGGGTACCATATAATTCTGGACAGAACTGATTTTCTGAGGACAGAAATACCCGACAAAGTAGCTCAGATGAACTATTATACAGCACATGGAAACCTTCCACTTCAAAAAAGAATGTTTATTTTTTATGAATCCACGTAGGATATTTTGAGCAATCTGTCCTCTTCTGAGAGAAATAAACCCACAGATAAACAAATCAAAGGAGCTCCATGTATTCAATACAGAAAACAGGTCCACTGTATGGAATGTTGCAGTTTGTGATCTTTCAGTCCAGAATTTTAAAAACCAACCTGATGTCCTGTTGTTCTGCAGTAAAACATATTTGTTAGCAGAAGAGTGGAATTAGGCTAATGAAAGAAATATTTTGGTGACCTGCTGGGCAACTGTTTTATAACTGCTTGCTGAGGTCTGACATTGCTCCAAAGAATCTCATTCATTCATTTGTTCATTCTTTCAGACAGACAGACAGCTTCAGGTCTAAACAGGAACTTTGGATTTTCTCTCTCATTACAACAGGTGATTTGACCTCATCTTCCTCTATTCACTGTTCCCCAGTGTTTGAATCTAAACAACTGCTTTGCTTTGCTTTGCTGTTACAGTGTGGCCTGATCCCATGACTTACACTTCCCTGCATTTATTTCCTCCCATTCTGTAAGTTATGCCATCTTCTAAGCACCTGACAAAGTGGGATTTTCTTCCATGAAAGTTCAGGCAATAAATAAATTTGTTAGTTTTTAGAAGTCCCACAGGACTCGTTTGTTTTACTGAACTAGAGTGTCACAGCTGCCCCTTTGGAATATGAAGTACAGGTATGTAAAGGCTGCCAACATCTTATTAAGTGAGGTATTCTCTCCCCCTCTCCTCTCCCCAATACCTGGAACTACCAGTCTATGCCTACAACCATACCTATCCCACTAGACCATACTAAAACCAGAAGAGTATAGGCCTGGAAAAATCCTGTCTACGTTGGCTGTAATTTCAGTGAGCCAAGGGGAGCAAAGATTTCCTCTCCTATGTGCCAGGCACTCAGAATGCAAACCTGTCACAATACGTCAAGAAAGCAATAGCAATTCTCTTTCTTTCTCACTTACTGGACTCTCCATGGTATCAAATACCTCAGACAGAAAGAGATTTAACTAATACCCTCTTGTGAAACAGCTGCTTCACGCTCCAGAAAGCCCTGCTTAGTATACTATACATCATAGCCTCTTTGGCTCAGCACTGACACAGAATTACAGAACTGAGCACAGAACAATTAAAGCAAATCAAGATCCTGTAGTCAATGATCAGATTTCAAGCCTGAAGTGGTAGCTGTACAATATCATCTTTTTTTTTCTTTGGGTGGGTCACATTTTTCCCACTATACTACAAAGAGTTACTCTGCCCATTTTCAACCTTCAATCCAAATAACGCATATATTTTTAAAGCTGCATCCCCACCATCCTAGTGCATCTTGTTGTGCATTACCTTTCATTGAGCTGAGCTACCATATCTTATTACCATCATCTCTCCTCCCTACTGACTTGCTTCCCCCAGCTATTGTCATATCTCGTTTAGATCTGGATCTGGTAAACACACACATGTGTAAGTTTGCTCACGTGCCCAGCTCTCCTGATATTAATGAGACTGCTAAAATAAGAGAAGTTACGCATGGGTCTCTCTAGAAGGTACATCTCAAGCCTTTGAGGCTGGAGAGAAATAATAAATAATCATCATCTATATGTAATAAAGAGTACTATGGAATTTTATATAAAACAAGCAGAGTTTGACAAGTCTTAAACCATTGCATAGAATTTAATTTAAAAAATTGCAGTGTGCTCCAGAATTCTATAGAATAGTTCTAAACATCTATGGAAAGGATTCTAAACTAAGTTTTATAAAACATTATTGGTTTAACTACTACCATTAAATCTGAAAGAACTTGGACGCACAGGTGATGTGACCTTTCCCTGAGTTCCAATTCCATACAGGACACATGCAGACAGTATAACACATTTCTTCTACTTGGGAAAGTGACCAAGGTAGCTACCAAGGCCATTGTAAACTCCGTTCAGTGCCTCAGACACAGAAGTAAACCCACGGCAGCATGACTTAACTCTCTTCCCTAACACAGATGCCAACAATGACATTAAGTGGACGTCACATACACAATAGCAACCTATGCAATCAACATGCAGAGGCAAGTCAGCACAGATGCTAGTACGTTTACTTTGAGGAGCCCCAAAAACAAGACTCAAGGCAGCATGATAGCACCCACTATACTAAGACCAAGTGGCACTGAGTAATCAACCACTAAGCAGGGGCAATGCTGTCCTAGAAAAAGACTGGGGGCTCGTGCCCCACCCCTGGGCCCAATTTGGGGCCTAAGCCTGATCTGGTCCCCAGGGCTGCAAGCAGGCCCCAGATCAAGGTCCCGCCACCGCCAGCCGGCAGCCTGGCTCCAGATCTCTGGCTGGGGCTGGAGCCAGGGCCAGGAAAGGTGGATGCTGCCACAGGCAGCCTGGTCAGATAAAGCAGCCATAGCCACGGGTAGTCCAGCCCTGGAGCCCCAGACAGGGATGGGTAAGGCAGCCGGCACTGCAGGTGGCCCAGCTCCAGAGCCCCGGAGGGGGACAGGTTGAGCCACTGCCACTAGGGCACTGGAGCTGAGACTTGGAGCACATGCCCTGCCCCACCCCACCCTACCCTGCCTCCATGCGCAGCACCAGCGGTGCCACTGCCATTAAGCAGACAAGATGAGAAATAAGAGGACTACAGAAACAGTATCACAGGATGAGGAGAAGGGTTTGCCTTTCTAAATTCCATCTAGAAGCCATACCTTGGTAAGAAGTAGAACTCGTTTCTGCAAGCGTCTGACAAGAGCTTCATGCTGCTCGCGTTTTTTCTTCTCATCCAGTAACTGGCTCTGGATCCGTATCACCTCTTCTTGTAGCTGCTGACGAGCCTTCTCTACTATTCTGGCACTAAAAAACAGAACATGCCCATCAGATCTTGACATTACCTCTTACCCTTGTATTTCAGAAAAATTTGTGGGAAGCAGAGGATTTAATAGCAATGGAACGTATTATCAACATTTCTTTCAAAGAGATACTAGCTTTGTCCAATAACCAACCTTAGAATCACAGAATCATAGAAACATAGGGTTGGAAGGGACCTCTTAGGTCATCTAGTCCAACCCCCTGCCAGAGGCAGGACCTCTCCCACTAAACCATCCCAGTCATGGTTTTGTCCAGCCGGGCCTTAAGCACCTCCAAAGATGGAGACTCCACCACCTCCCTAGGCAGCTCATTCCAATGCTTCACCACTCGCCTAGTAAAACAGTTTTTTCTAATGTCCAGCCTTGACCTCTCTAACCACAACTTGAGACCATTGCTCCTCGTTCTGTCCTCTGTTACTACCGAGAACAGTCGAGCTCCATCTTCCTTAGAGCATGCCTTCAAGTAGTTGAAGGTTGCTATCAAATCCCCCCTCGATCTTCTCTTCTGCAGACTAAATAAGCCTAATGCTTTCAGTCTATCCTCATAGGGCTTGTGCTCCAGCCCTTTTATCATTTTGGTTGCCCTCCACTGGACTCTCTCTAGCATGTTCCTGTCCTTTTTGTAGTGGGGAGCCCAAAACTGAATACAGTATTCTAGATGTGGCCTCACCAGTGCAGAATAGAGGGGAATGATCACATCCCTTGATCTGCTTAGCACCAAAACAATAACATTACCTTATATAAACAAGTCATCAAACATTACACTTCCAATCCATTGTTTTACCTTTGGGTAAATACGTTCTCTCCAGCAACAGTGGAATAATGGATCTTAGATATCCCTACACCTTTTGAGTATTAACTAGTTACAGGAGTGATTGCCATTAAACATGGTCTGCATTCAAGTGCAGCTAAGAGTTCATTAGTAATTGCAGCCAGGATCCATGTGTTGTTCTCGTCAGCAGCCTAGGTCAACACATAGTTCATCTTCCTGTGACTAGGTAACAGAACTTATTCTGCAACATGGACAGGACTCCCAACAATGCCTATTTGGCCAATTTCCTCCTCTCAGCTCTCTGTGCAGTCAGACATCCCAAAAACCATTCACCCACACAAGTTCTGAACACTGCATGCACATCCTCTGCACAACCTATTCCTTACTGCAGCATTATGAGTTAGCTGTCTAGACATACACGTAATACACTGGTACAGAGAGTTAGTACAGTAAATGTGGGCAACAAACCTGACAGAGTAACTCAGATTTATTGTAACTTTGGCAGACAGGACTTTCACATCCAGAGTCCAAAACCAGTTGCATTTTCAGTGTGAACAGGCCCTGAACATTGGAATCACTATGCACCAAATACAAATCTCCAAGCAGACTAAAAGCACCAAAGATCAAAGGCTCTAGTCAACACTCGAAGAGCAGAGCTTTGGAAAAGACAGAGCAGCAGCATTAGAAAATGTAGGAGGAGCCTCAGGATGGGAACTCTTTATCATTAGAAACAAAAAGAAAACCTTGAACAAATAAAATGCTGCCATTAATTCACCCACTTTTTAGACATGCCAGAAAAATGGCCTTCCTACATACTGCATTGTCAGAACAATTTGTGCTTATTGGGAAATCTGCTAGGGAACTGAGCAAAAATCCCTGATCAGTTCTTCCCCACCTGATCCTTCCCTCTAATCACAATATGCATTTTAAAACTCTTGGGGAATTAAAAGGCTATTTAAAGTTCCAGCTCAAATTGGAAACATTCACAGACCAATTTCATAATCCAGCAGTGTGAAACAGATTCTTCATTTGTGTATTCGGCGAATGGTTCATGAAGGGGGCTTTAATTCTGCATCTGCAAATGGATAATTTAATTACCAGAATGCCACTATTTCCCTGGTTATCTTACACAAAAAATACTCAGTGCTAGACAGAATCATCGAAGTTGATGGGACATGGAACAGTGCCTGCCTTTCACTCATGGAATAATTCCATCTCCATCAAAAGCTAAGCGCCAACATCCCAAGTAGCATGGGATCTTAATAGAAATAGCCACCCCCCCCCCACCCAGTCAGCAATGTGAAAGATTCCAGAGAGTAAAAAGAGAATCCAATTTGCATTGTGTTCATTTTTTTGGCTAAATCCACCATTATCTGACAATCCTTTCTAAAGTATACCAAAATCAATCTCTAACAAAAAAGATCTTTCCACAGCAGTCAACATTTAAAAAGCCCAGTGGCAGATTCTAGTCCCTTAATACTGGAAAAATGGTTGAGAATCCTGTGGGGAAACAGAGTCCGAGTAAGATGTCTCTAGGAGATATGTAAACCCAGAAAGTACAGAACGCATCAGGCTATTAACGTACAATGTATGCCACATTAATGAAACTACCACAACCCCTTGGAGACTAGGTACACACCTCTTAAACGTTTATCATCAGTCTGGAAAGTGTTACTTTTCTAATGGTTAACACAGATAACCACTTTCACAAAGAATAACAAAATTTAAATAATAAACTCCTCCCCTGCACATTTTAAGTTAAAAAAACAACAAGCAGTTGTGTGGCATTTTAAGAGTAAAAGATTTATTTTTTGCATGAGCTTTCGTGGGAGAAGATCCCACTTCCTCAGATGCTTCGAAGATGGGCATCATACAGGGTAAATAGCAATGCAAAACCCCACCTCCTGTCCTCATGATGCAGAAATCCTCTTCTTCCACCTAAATTTACTGGTTAGTTTAATTAATAATCTATTGTTCCAGAGATGAGCCCTTCACAGCTACATCAAAGAACTCCTAATTTACAGCTAAGCTAGAGAGAGAAAACAGAATGGAAACATCCAAGTTTAACAATGATCTCACCTTTTGTAAAATCTTTCTGTAACACAATGAAAGGTTCCTGTGGCTTTTACTTTTTAAATTAAACTGTACTTATAGCTGTGACACACTGTTCCCCATGTACACCCATACAGTGAGATTTGTGTATTGTTCGTGTTCACCCCTATAGTGTAACTGTGTGTTGTCTGAAGCAAAGTAATGTCACGTAAGATATTTTTTTTGAATGCTCATGACATCTGAGGTGTTGAGGAAACATTAAAAACTGGACATCTTCTCTTGGTGATAAGTTCCTGAGAGGTAGTCATGTTAGTCTGTATATAGCAAAAACAGAAGTCCTGTGGAACCTTAAAGACTAACAAATTTCTTCAGGCATAACCTTTCATGGGCTGTATCTGATGAAGTGGGTTGCAGCCCACAAAAGTTTATGCCCAAAGAAAATTGTTAGTTTTTAAGGTGCCACTGGACTTTCATTTGTTTTGTGTCTCACTTCTCCCTTGGAATCCATCTTCTTAGCAACACCAAAGACTGGGAAATCTGGTGCTGGTTGCTAGCGGCTTTACATCTAGCCTGTGTGGTAAGCTAACAACCCAGATTGATAAGCTACTGACATATTAATTTTAGTTTAGGATGCAAGTTTCCCTTTAGCTGATCATGAACAATTCTTTGATTCATTATTAATCTCGATTTATATTAATCTGACGTCTAGTCACTTAAAAATTTGCTGTAATCAATAAACATGCTTGTTTTATCTAGAACAGTGTACAGGTAGTCCTCACTTAGTGACCGGGTTCCGTTCCTGAAACCTGGTTGATAAACGAATTGGTCACTAAACGAGAAGCAGCCCTTACCGGTATTTCAGGCATAATGTACTTTACTGGTAGTGGGTTTTTCAACCATCGGTAGATAGTTTTAATGTCACCTTTGCATCATTTATAACATTTTTCATATATATTTTAAATGTTTTAAGCTCTAATGTACTGAACTTAGTTTGCATAGTGTACTGTAAATATAGGTAATCTGAGAGAGTTGATGCGAGTTCTCGTACATCGCCATAATACCAACTCATCAGAGAGCCGGTCATAACTCTGAGGGGTCACTAAATGAGTAGGTCACTAAGTGAGGACTAGCTGTACGTGGATTGAGGTCTTACAGAAACGTCACTTAGAGTCACAGCTGGTGCATAACAATTTCTTTGATAAATTGACCCACAAATGTGAATGAATTTGCAGGGTTCAGTATAAAGAGCTGGACCCTGAAAAAGGCTGTTCCTGTGGTTGCACCTGGGCCTGGACGTGTTTGCTGAGAGCCTATCCCATGACAGGGTGGCCAGAAGTTTTTCTTCAATAAGCCAGGGACTCATTACTTGCAGGAGGCTGGGAATGGGTTGATCCAAGAGTAGATATTTCACACAATAAAGCGGAGTAAGTCAGGGCCCAGGAGTGAGAAATTGGGGTGACACAGCTACACGCCAGACTGAGGGGAGGGGGTCACTATTCCTCAAAGCTTTTGTAAATCTTAGGCACACTGACTGACTGTCCTATTTTCTGACTTGATGAAAATTAGAATCTGCTCGGTGGCTTTGTTAGCACTAATACAAAATATTCACCACACACAAAGCAGTAGCACTTTACAGAGAGCACACACATCTAGCCATGCATGCTCTTCCTTAGTTGCAGTATGGAGCCCAAATGAATGAGTGAGAGCACAGGAAGACTACAGAAAAGAAAATGACCACAGTAAGTAGAAGATTTTCTGTTTCTTGTGTCATTTGAAGGTTTCAAGACAGAAACTGAGGCAATCCTCAGAGATGCTTTCATTCTCTGATCAACTGTGCTTCTCAGTTAAACTTTGAGTGCAAGTAAGATGATTGTCCAAGAGAAGATAAGTAATACTATTTCATTTCTCCAGGCTGAGTTTTAATTTTCATGGACAACAATACAATAGGAAATCAAACTCCTTAGAAGTCTTAGAAAGCACTGTAATACGGACTTGCCAAAGCAAAGAAAATCTGTTCCTGTTAATCAGACCCTTAACCTTCCCTGCCTCAGCCCACTGAATGAACTACCGGGATCACAATTGTTGAACAAGCAAGGAGTCCTGTGGCATTTAAAGACTGACAAATTTATTTTTTCATGAGCTTTTGTGCGAGAAAAATCCCACTTCGTCAGACACTTTGAAGAACTGGGATTTTCTCCCACAAAAGCTCACGTGATAAACAAATTTGTTAGTCTTTAAGTGCCATAGGACTCCTTGCTTGTTTTGCTGAACTAGACTAACAGGGCTGCCCCTTTGGAACTGAATTGTTGAGAATTTCTCCTTGTAGTTCGCTTTCTCTTTCTGCAGTCCACTTACATATATTCTTAAAGATAAAACTTCATCTTCAAGAACATATTTAGCCTTTCAGAGAATGAAGGCAGACAATGAACAAAGCCCATATAATTTTAATAACTTACTTAAAATAAATTACAGGCATAGCTGTGATTTCAGTGATCCATAAAACTACTGCTTTCTATCGACTCTTTTCAGGAACCAACCTAACACCCAAAGAATATTGCAGAAACCACCACAGAGGATAAACAAGAAGCTAGAAATATTATTTGGCACAGGTAATCAGGGAGCAGACCACAGGGTCAACAAAACTGGATACCATGGATGTTCAAAGTACTGTAAAAACACAGGGAAAGATGATGCCAGGGATACAGCAATGTGGCCTCTCACCCAAAACGGTCGGACACCCCTGGTCTAAAGATGCCACAGGGCTCTTGTTGTTTTACCAAATTAAAGGGCACCTCCACAATTGACAGTCGTAATAGCCCTAACTCAACAAGGGTTGGAATCTTCTCTAGAACATCCTACTGCCTAGAATTCATTACCATATTTGTTTCTTGAACCACTGCAGCACCACCCAGAATCTACTATGTTTACCCACCTCACATTGCTTCCAGAGTGAAACTGGCCACTGGAAGAATGAAGCTGCAGGTTGAAGGTGTCATGACCATGATAAAGAGAGATGGTTTTTGTCCACAGAAACCAGAATAAACCATTACAGGCTTTTGCTACACCAGAGAAGTGTGATCAGTTGGCCTGATCACATAACTGGCAACAGGAACAGCTACCACTGCACTGTTAGCCATGCCATACAGGAACCTGATCCAATTTTAAAATGTGGCTAATACTTACCTCTAGAGGGAAGTTGTGAGGTTTAATCAGTCCCTGCTTGTGTAGCTCTTTAAAAATAAGCTGTCCTCTATGATTGTCAAGCCCTACTATTAGTACCAGTAGTAAACATCAATCTGGACTAAGTACCAGACTGACCAGCATTTTCAAATTAATTTCAGGGGAGTTATGATGGTGGGTGAGCCACAAACAAAACGCAGCTCTCTTGGTTCCTCCTCCTGCACTTTTATCTGTGGGCTAACCTCAGCTGGGTCCCTTTGGATATCCAAACCTTTTGGCTCTGTGTATTTAACTCCCCTGAGGAAAGCTGGCCAACTTATTCCCATCTCTTCCCAATAGCTGTGTGCCAATAAGCAAATACAAAAAAATTTCGGAGAGTTTGCCATGCTTAAAAGTGAGAACTGCCCATATATTCTCTTTTCGTTACCATGCCAGCCACCAAAGGAAGAAGTATTCTTGAAGGTCTGGGAAGCCTGGACATATTAAAGCAAAACTCCTGAGAAAGGAAAGTGAACTGAAAAAAAAATACAACCAAAGAACAAAGGTGAAGTTCAATAGAAACACCCTCTTTCCTCCACCCCAAAGTTGTAACACAAGCAGCCTTTCTGCAGCTGACTTCATTTACACCACCTAAATTTGATTCTAAATGTTTCAGAATCTCACTATGGTTTTTCTTTTGAAAACAAAAAATAAAAACAACTAAAACCAGGCAGAGAATGAAAACAAGCAAAGACTGAAATAATTACTAATCAAAGGAGAAGCCCATTTATGGAATGATGGAGCCACCAGTGAGCTCTGCCCAGTAATTTTTCTCCATGTCACCTCTGATGAGTTTTATATTTCTAACATTTCATCAATTTGCATCACCAAATTCAATTTACACTCACAGATAAACAGAGAGAGAACGGTAAATACTCTCATCTGACCTTGAAGTGTGAGAGAAAATTGCCCTCACAATTTCAATTCAATCCCAACCATAATGAATAATGCAATTTGCTCCATCAGTTACCAACCCATAATCACACAGTCATATGTTGGAGGAACACTCTTTCATGCTAGGCCTTACAGCTTTTATCCTGAGCTCTCATCAGCCCTTTTGTACCTTCCCACCAGTACCGTTCCAGCCAATTGTCTGCTCATAGGGAATAATGCCCCGAAAGAGACAATATTAGGACTCCAGGGTCTCACAGCATGTTCGGGAAGTTAGGACAGAGAGGGATGTATCACATGGGGAGGTTATTTTCTCAACTCATTTAAAATTCCTGATTAACTGCACTGGAGAGATGGGGTAAAATGCAGTCCAGCCATGACCGTCTCTTTGGATCCAAAACTATGCGGATTCGCCCACTCTAGAGGCAGTAGGACCCAGTGGTGCTTTCTTCCATGGGGGAAGAACAGTAGAGTGGAGCAAGCCAGAGATCTGAGTGTGTAGTAATAAAAGCAGAAACCTCTAGACCACCAGAAAACGTTCTGTGTTTTCACAGACTCTCTTCTATCCCGTGATGACTGATTCCTTGTTCCACCCTCTCCTTCTCTGTCTCCTTACCTCAGTTTCACCTCATACCTGTCCCTCTTACCTCTCTTCTTCATTTCCATCCTGTTCAGCCCTCCTTCCCTTCTCCTTCCACTTAGCAGACTCCTCCTAATTAAATCCACCACACACCCTGAAAATATGGAACTCCCATCATATTTGCTACCACCACATTGGTCCCTGTTTGTGTGTTCTACTCTTCCCCCAGTCTATGGGTCCTGTCTGTCTATCTTTGGGTAGAATCTAGTTACTTTTCTACAGTGCACAGCACAATGGGGCCTCACCCTTGGTTGCCCATTAGGCACAACTACAATAAATACGATTAGCGTTCTAATAATATTAGCTAGGAATTTCCCTGTACTGCTCCAAATCTGATGAACACTGTTCTTTCCCTTCAGCCGTTAGTCTCAGTACTCAACATCACAGTGCGCACGTAAAGGGGAGAGGCACAGGGCAGACAGCCGGGGCTCAAAAATCAGAGCAACTTAAGATATTCTAGGTTCTGTTATAGAGTTAAAGTAATAGCTACAGTGAGAGGAGGAAATTCATTCTGGAAACAGCAGACTGAGAGTAAAGTCTGCAGGCATAAAGAGGGCAGAGCTAGATTAAGCAGCCCCAGACTGCTCCCCGCCTGAGGCCCTGGCCCCCTACCATGGTGGCCTGTGGGCAGGCCATTGCTGGAGAGGAGAGGTGCTTGGGGCCAGAAGGTGCTCCCACCTTGCCCCCTATACACCTCCATAGTGGAGTAAACATGAGCTGGCCTGCCCCATACCTAAGGGCAGACCAGGGGTGGGGCAGGAGCACTCAGAGCCTGGCCTCTGGCCCCAGGACCCTGTCCCACCCAGCACCAGCAGCGCAGGGTCCATCTCATCCCCTCCTCCACTCCCACCCCCACCCCAGCAAGGCACTCTGGTGCTGTGGTGGGTGGGTGGCAAGGGCTAGATCTAGCAGGGGGACTTAAGGACTGGAGCCTGGGAGCCCCCATTAGGCGAGGGCCCAGAGCTTCAGTCCCTGCATTAATCTGGCCCTGAAAGAGGGAGGGGACTGGCACAGAGAGGTGCAAAGGAGGAAAATTTGCCTGTAGGTTGGGAATGGAAGGACAAGGGAAATGGGAAAGCAGAACTGACTTGTCAGTAAACGAACCTCTTGAAATTCTACACTCTTGACAGTAGGATAACAGCTTATTTCAATAAAAGAGAGGGTCAGAAAGTGTTTGGATGATAAAAACAAAACCTTAAACCCTCCACTGCAATCTAATGACAAGGAGCCCTCACACACTCATGACTCATTACTGCTTTATGAAGGCTCCATACGACTGTCTGTGATGACCTTTTCCAATCAGACTTCATTTCCAATGCGTATTATAGTATTCTAGCATGAAATGAGCAGCATATACTGTTCTTCACTCACATTTTTTATCTGAACCCTTTGCTTAGGCTTCCAAATGCATTTATAAAAACAGAATTCTCTAAAAGAAAACTTGAAAAAATGAGTCAATGAGGAACATGACACCAACCATACTTCTGAGTAAAATGCAAGGCTGGGGCCCAGGAACAAAACAATGGCCTTTGGTGTCTAGAAGCTTGGCTCATGGTGTAATCAGTATCCCAAGCACAGTCACAACAGAGTACCTAAACAGCTACTTGTCCTCAGCAGATAACCACTGCACAATTAGGCAGCATTGATTGACCACGAGTCCAGAAGAGACAGTCAAGGTCAAAGTTTGGAGATGATTGGGAAAACACCCAGCTAACTACTGCCTTTACTAAGTGTTTTCTGTTCTTCACTTTCATTTCACTACCTATCTCCCCCATACATTTCATCTTTCTCCAAAACATCAAAAAGAGCCTTCCCTTCACTGGACAGCAGGGAATGAAGTCACTTCCTCAACTTTATAGTGAAGCAGGCCAGAGTGACGGTAACTGCACTAAATATAGTCACACAGCTATTTAAATAGAACAAATGAAAAATCTTTAAAAAATTAAACCCAACCCGCCTTCAACAAACGTCCCCTAGAAGTTTGTTCTGTCAATCACTGGGCAACTCTGGATTTGACAACGTAGACCCTACTCCCAGAGAAAACACTTTAGAACTCTTTGGGGTCTTCATTAAATGTAACATTGCCTTGCACCTTACATTAGCACTCACACCTGTGCAAAGCAAATAGAACATTACCAGGTCAGAATGGTAGCGTTTTACATCCACAGTTAAAGTAAAAGAGCTAGAGTGGATAAAATTCTCTCACCTCTTTGGCTGGTGTGGCAAGAACTACCTCTCTTGTTGCAATCTACTTTAACCACTGTTCACATCCACTCTGTACTAAATGGCTAAGAGTTGCAAGACAGATGAAAATAAGGCCTTAAGTGCCTGGTTCCAGCCACTCAGTTTGAAAGAGCTGGAATTGGTCCAAGGAAAACAGTCTGAATGACTATCAAAGCGATTGCCCGTGGTTGGGTCGCTCTGAAATGACTTGCACTCCTACACGCCCATTCTTCACAAACTCTGGATATGCAGTGCAACTACAATCACTCACTCTGCTTGCCAGTTATGCCCCAAACAGCTAAGAACAGACAAGCCCTTCTCAAAGCCACCGTATTCTGTAGTGGTAACTCCTCCTGCTATGGAAAAACAGGATCCAGTGTTAGAGGATGCTAAAGGAAAGAACCATTAATAGAATCCTACTGTGCCCACCTCTACTTCTAAAAGAAGTCCAGATGCACAGCATGCCTGATGTGGCCCACAAAAATAGAAGCCTGAGGCCACTGTGTTACTTGGATCTTTCCCTGGCTTGATACATCTTGCAAATTACCAAAAGGACACAAAGACCTTCCAATTGTTAGCATAATCCTGGCCAACCAGCCTTTAAACTAATAGTATCCAATGGGGGGGGCCTTCAAAGATTCCAGGGGGTCCATGAAGACTCAGTAACAATGAGGTAATGTAGGAACCCTCCCGTCCGCCCCCCTGCTCTGCACCCCACACAGCAGCCTCAACCTCCACGCCAGCTGGAGTGGAGCATCAGCCCGTTTCCGTCCCCCCCACAGGTCCCACACTGGCCAGGAATCCAGCTGGAGAGGAGTAGCCCTATGCTGGTGGGGACCTGGAGCAGTCCTGGCCAACCACCAGAGCCTGTCTCTGTTACTGCCAACCCATGATGGATGGGAAGTGGTGGGGCTACATGGGGCATGTGATGGTGGCTGCACCAGGGAACACAGTGTCTTATGCAAGTATGAGTAATTTATTATTTTTTAAGGTCAGTGAGAGGGGCAGGAGGCCTAGCATTTAGTGAGACTTTCACTCAAAAAGGTTGGAAACCACTGTTTAAACCAACAGCAGGCAACAAGAATATAAACAACCATGCACGGAAGAATGAACTGTCAGAGCAATTAAATTCAGAAATCAGTTACATCAAGTCTACTGCATCACTATTTATAAATGACTAATAAAACAACATTACATACCCTGATGCCTCCCAGCCATGAATATTTCAGATAGAAATCAGTCAGATGGAGGAGTAAATGGCCCTTACGCTGAAGTTTTATGTTTCAAGATCTGTCCTAGATGGGCTGAAAAGTCAGTTCTTTATTTTTCAGTGAAGTTACAATACAAAGTGAACCTCAGAGATGTAGCAAGGAAAGCTGAATGCAGATGAAAACACAGGCGATCCTGGATGCAAATCTCCCGTACAGTAAATTGCTGCAGAACTGTCTAGTTCCGAAACCTGTATGTAAATTTATTAGTAACAAAAAAAAAAAAAAACAAAAAAAAACCCAGCAACACCCCACACCCAAACAACCCTGTCTGCAATCAAGATAGCAACATACAGTGTACCTAGCAGCCTACAAGAGCCAGGAAATGAAAACAGTATATACCCCTCTACCCATGAGAATGCTTCTTACCATACCAAGAGCTGCAACACACCACAGACCACATACACTATTATGTTAATTCTCTCCTCTTCACTGCATACACCCCTTTATCAGATTATTCCTACCAAACTCAGAAGTTTTTGATGATGAATACTAACACCTGGCTGTATTGGGAGAGATCAGTTAAATAAATTAGTATACACAGAAAGTTAGGTATCCCCAGAGGACAGCACTAAGGTAACGGTGTCTGGCCTGTTGCATCAATAATCAGAACAAGAGCAGGTGAATGCAGAAGTAGAAATTCTGTTCCCCAAATCAGTCATGCTCATCTGTACCCAGTCCCCAACCAGGTTTGTGTATATAGCTCATATGTTCTACTATAACAGGATTAATGGCCAAAAAGGAGTCTGAATCCAATCTTTTTCAATATACCTGCCCCAGACTTACCCAAGACCCACATCTCTCCATGAAACTTTGTGTACATGGACAATGTTCTTTTTAAGAAATTGTTATCAACAAATGAAAAGAAGGAGAGGAAAGTAGTAGTCAAGGAAAAAATTCAGACAGAGCTCACCTAACAACGTTCTACTTGCCCAAGGAATTGCTAGCTGTTTCATTATTACAATACTTTGTACCAACCTACAGAGTAAGACTAAGACTAGATCATGGTGCCTGGCTCAACACCCCTTTAAAATATCTTTAAAAATAGTTCTCCCCATATTGCATCTTTCTGGAGGAAAAGCAGAAGAGGACTATGATTCTGTTGCCATCCATATGTGACGATTGTAATAAAACCCTATTACAAAGAAGTTTTATTTTCTCTTGCTCACCCAACGGAAGTGTGTGAAGGTGAGAACATAAAAGAGATTATACATCTGCCTTGTGTGAGAGTGTGCACGTGGCCAGCAGCACACGTATACAAGAAGAAGATTGTTACAAAACGTGATAAAAAATGATAACAGGAATCCACACTGCTCGCTCTCTGGAGCTATCCAACATCCCAATTAGCAGCTCTGATATTTCTGTACCCTACATCTCCCACAATCAATACAGACACTTTGGCAGCCAACAGTAGATCGTCTATGCTCAGCACTCTCTTCGATTGCCACCTGTGTTCCATTATAATCTCCCCTGCTGCCTCCACTGTACCTGATTAATAAAGCCCATTCTCCCTGTTTATTTCCTTATTGATTTTTGTGTCCCCTGCGCAAGCAAGAGAAGTCAATGCAGTGAGGGGTGGCACTTGCTTGAAGACTTCACCTTACAAATGCCTCCTGAAACCTCATTCCTCCCCCCCACCCCAATCTGCATAATAGAGCTCTATGGCTGAAGGCGCTTCCAGGTATTGGCACTGTCATAAAATGTTCCTTGTGTCCTACCTCACCACAGCTGACAAATCCTCCACTTGCTGTCAGTGGGCTAATGAAAAAAGACAACTTCTAAACAGCTTCTGCTACCTTTGCATTGCAAAGTGAAATGGAGAAAGTGAGCTATTTTGGCAATGTTTCCATTTGGCTCCCCAGCCCCATAAAGAAACAAGAAAGAAAAGGGAATGCTCCTGCACAATCATAGTATCAGCCAAGCAGTTTAGTTATTAATCTCTCCCTCCTCTGTGTTCCCTGCCTTGGGGGCCTGGAAAGTTGACACTTGACTTGAAAAATGCCAACCCTAAGCAGTTTATTTCCTCTTGAACTTTAAGAACTGACTGAGACAGGAGTGACCTTTAAAAAGGCAGGGTTAGCTCCTGAAGGAATTGATAGAAGTGTTCTCTGCTTACACAGCAGGGAGAAATACTAAGCAAATCTCCTATGCAAACAGCCTCTTCTCACCACAGGCAAGCAGAAGACAATGCTTCGCCGCTATCCAATATCCATTGTGGAACACTAGACGGGGACCTGCTGAGCTAACTTGCAAGGTTTAAGAGAAGATGAACTGTGCAATGATGATAATCCAATACTCCAATTTAGAATCTGTAAACTCTCTAGACAGCAGCCATAACCACAAGAAAGACCGACCATCACAAATGGTAGGTTAGGACATTGTACCCTACCATCTGGAACCAAACCACTGAAACAAGAAAACAAAATAAGTAAGATTCCAATTCCATTGTTGAACAGTTAACTGATTATGTGACCTTGGCCAAGCCACAATCTCTGTTATTCAATTTGCTCATATGCAAAAAGAAAGCAATCACATTTTATAAGGTGCAAACTGTTCGTAAAACTCATTCACATTCTTGGAAGAAATGTACTATAGAAATGTGAATCAAATAAGAGACAACACATTTTGCCATACTATAAGTCAGAACTCTACCCTCTCCAAGACCATCATAAATTGGTTAATACCATTAGATGTTCAATACAAAATAATTCAGGAATTCTCTGGCAACAAGAGGACAGCCTAGGGCCATGTCTACACTCACAAGCCTACAACTCTACCAATACACTTGTCATTGTAGGTGCTCATGTAGTCACATTATGATAACAGGCAACAGGAAACCTCCATATTATTATACGAAGTGTTTAAAGATTTCTTATTTCAACTGGAGGCAGAAATTAAGGTGACAAATAATAGCCTGATTTTCCTTTAACAAGCTCCCTTCCCTACTCAATCCTCTTTGAGAAAGATGAAAAAATAATTTGAGGAAATTGAAGGGGAGAGAGTGTCTATTTTATTTTATCTACAAGAATCTGGACCCTGAAGAGAGAAAGAAACACAGAAAAAGTACAGTGGTTAGTGGTTTGGGTAAAAAACTTGTGTTTACTGTGTTTGGCCATGGTTCTTTAAATAATTCTTGCCTTCAATTTAAACTGCAGTTTTCAAAGAAGGAAACACTTCACCCTTGCTGCTCTTTTAAAATGAGACCAGTTGGCTGTTCTTGGAGGAGGAAGGGCACTGTTTCCCACCTCCCCTTCACGAGGAAGGTGCAGGAGGAAAGTAGAAACGTTCAGTAGCTCAGCGTCCTGAACATCACATCCTTTCCATTCACTTTGTAGAACAGCAGGAAGATTTGCAACTACAATAGCTTAGGGCAGTGTTTCTCAACCTTCAGTGGACTGGGAGCACCTAAAAGCATTAATTAAACAGAACACATAAGAAAAACGCTCTCAAAAAAGCCAGTAACAGTGGCAGGAGCTTTAAAATGCTCCAGCCACAGCAAAGCTTCCAAATCTAAATAAAAGTTCGCCACCACATGCTTGAAAACTTTGCTGTGGCTGGGGCATTTTAAATTGTTCCTTCCCTGTTCCTCACTTAGCCACCCCAACAGGGAGGGGTTGGGTGGGTCGTGGAACACCTGCACTATGTCTACAGAACACCAGTTGAGAAACACTGAGTTAAAGTTGCTCCAGATATTCCAGAAGGGTCTTAAGGACTCAAAACAGTGGGGCGGTACTCTTCTGGTCTTTTGCATAATGAATGAGACAGAAAACAAGTTCAGCAAAGGACAACAGCTCCAGGTTAGGCACAATAAGTAAAATCATTCTCTGGTCTCTTTCTCTACTGACAGCATATAGACAACGTTTGACAGTGGAGGGGCCAAGGAATGCATAAAAATCCATCACCGGTGAATTTATACAGTTACTGCATACCTCGACAAATCTATGTTTCTGGTCACTATTGCAACCAGTTTTAGTAGCCTGTTGCCTAGCCCCACAGCAGAAATGTAATGAAGAAGCGCCCTCTGATGACCAAAAGTAAAATTGCTGGTGCCTAGCTGTGACCCCATTTTGTCCACCCCAAGTTACTGCCACAGTAACAAATTGTGATATCACTCTCACTGGAGCCCAAACAAATAACAAATCATCAAAAAAAAAAAAATCAGGCATGCAAAGCAGGCCAGTATAAAAGGGAAAAGAGTCTATCTATGCAATTCCTTTCCTGTAAATACCTTTCGAGTCTTGCCATCTGTCTGTAAATTAACATTCTGAAACTCTGAATTCCTACTTTACAGGTAGATATCTGCTACAGAAAATGTGCTGTACTCCACAGAATCATAGGGTTGGAAGGGACCTCATAGATCATCTAGTCCAACCCCCTGCCAGAGGCAGGACCACTCCCACTAAACCATCCCAGTCATGGTTTTATCCAGCCGGGCCTTAAACACCTCCACAGATGGAGACTCCACCACCTCCCGAAGCAGCTCACTCCAATGCTTCACCACTCACCTAGTAAAACAGTTTTTTCTAATATCCAGCCTCGACCTCCCGAACCGCTCCTCGTTCTGTCCTCTGTTACTACCGAGAACAGTCGAGCTCCATCTTCCTTAGAGCATCCCTTCAAGTAGTTGAAGGTTGCTATCAAATCCCCCCTCGATCTTCTCTTCTGCAGACTAAATAAGCCTAATGCTTTCAGTCTTTCCTCATAGGGCTTGTGCTCCAGCCCTTTAATCATTTTGGTTGCCCTCCTCTGAACTCTCTCTAGCATGTCCCTGTCCTTCTTGTACTGCGGAGCCCAAAACTGAACACAGTATTCTAGATGTGGCCTCACCAGTGCAGAATAGAGGGCAATGATCACATCCCTTGATCTGCTGGTAATACTTCTTTCGATACAGCCCAGTATGCCATTGGCCTTTTTGGCAGCAAGAGCACACTGCTGACTCACATCCAGCTTCCCATCCACCATGACCCCCAGGTCCTTTTCTACACTGCTGCTACTTAGCTGAATGTTTCCCAGCCTGTAGCGGTGCATGGGGTTTTTTCGTCCCACGTGCAGGATTTTACACTTTTCCTTGTTGAACCTCATAAGATTTCTATTGGCCCACTGTTCCAATTTATCTAGGTCTCCCTGAATCCTGTCCTTGCCCTCCAATGTGTCTACTGTTCCCCCCAGCTTGGTGTCATCCGCAAACTTACTGAGAATGCAGTCTATTCCATCATCAAGATCATTGATGAAAATGTTGAACAGAACCGGCCCCAGGACCGACCCCTTGTCTCTCTCCAAACTTTAAAACAGGTGTGTTAGAACAAATAGACGAATTAACAGTTTCATGATGTAAGAACAAATAATTTCATGAAACCAGTGAACTACTATCCATTTTTGAAATAATTAAAATTTTTCTCAATCTTGTACAAATACGTTAGACCAACCATCTTATCAAATTCATCGGCCCGATGAATAAAGAACTAGCCATTGTGTGAAAAAAATGAAGGCAATTCCAAGCTGAACTATGCTTGATTTATTGTAAATATACATTAATGAGTTCATGAGACAATCACTAAACTATGGAAAAAGACATCACTCTCATAACCTAACACTGGAACACAGGTGAAGTTGTGTACAGACTAAACTTTGGTTATGGCTAAAAGATACTAGAAGTAAAAGATGCTCCAAACTGAGAGCTCTGCAGCTAGGAAACTCAATAAGCTCTGTGCTCTAAGGAGCCAAGTATTTGAGAGATGTTTTATTTCTATATTTATATAAAAATGCTCCAGTGTTAAGGGTAACTTGAAAAGCAGCTCTGCATGCATCAATATTAGTTAAAACAAAACCACCAGTGAGCTGACAATCTGAAATTACGCATATAGTTTTTCATAGATCTAAAATCAGACCTGGAAAGAAGCTAGTAGCCAGTATCGCCAGTCAACATGCAGTCAGTCGAGTTTATTTCTGTGCTAGGTTAATGCCATTTACAAAAGGGTAGCTAACAGTCAAGTCAAAATCACAGAAAGTTCTGTACTTTTCAGAGTTTCCATTAAATAGATGTCTTAAGTGTAATGCAAATCTGCTTGACATAATGGTCAGATAAGTCAAAAGTCAAATAATTTCACAGGAATGCAGTCAGTTTAATGAAACTGTTAAATAACTTTAACAAGCAGAAGTTCCACACAATTATTTTAAATGGTTTTACAAAATAGACCCATTTCTACCAAATTTATAAGTCTGATTAACAACCACTGATTTCCGGGCTCCAATAAAAAATTACTGGTTTCATGTTTTTTAAAAGTGTGAGAATCATTTTAAAGAGATACTATAAACTTTACACTTGTATGTTATAAGCTTTACATATGTTGCTCCTAACACTTTGGATTACATTAAATAAATTTTAAAAACCCAATCTGCTTTTCCTTATTGATGCTATATCTTACACTTCCCCCAGCAATGGAAAATCAATTAAGTCAGCTTCACTTTAGTTTATCGTCTTTCATTTTCAGGATCTCAGCACTCTAATATTTGTGTTTTTAATATGGATGGGGAAATTGTTTCAAAACAACTGCTTTCATTTTTAAAAAATATGTGGCAATATTTCTATTAGCTAGAGGTTACTGAAATCTTATTTTTGCAAAGAATTTTATTTTGAGTCTAAATTTAAAGTTGCAACTTTTCCTTTAATTTTTTCTGAATACCTTCATGAATCCATCACTTCTTTTAACAGATTTCTAAAACAGTTAATTTCATCCACCGGGATGATACACGCGTTATACAGAAAACACCACCCTGAAGTAAGGGAATGCCGATTCCCATATAGATACTAATTCTTAAAATTTACATAGCACTCTGTTTCCAAAGAGCAGTACAATTAAAATTCCGCTCACCTGATGCAAGTCATTGCACTTCCTTTTTTTTTCCAAAAAGTAATGTGTTCTTAACTTTTGCATTATCTTCAACAGGGTAAGGATATAAAGTAGATTTTTTTTTCCTGGTAAATCTGCATGGCAGTATTGCAAAATTGAATTAATTTGGGCAATCTGAAGCTGAATATTGACTCTAGAATGGAAGAAATCTCAATTTAACCATATGATACAAATTAAAGATAGATAAATGACCCTTAGATTTCTCGTGCAGTTGACACGATGAACGCAATTAAAATAAAACTTTGTGATGGCATCCAGTACTTTTAACATCTAGCATTCCCATGCACAGAAGGGAAAGAGAAAAGTCAGTGAAATAGTAATAACTCATGGACTACTCTATACTACAAAGCAATTGCCGGCTTCCCTTGACAAAAAGCCTTTAAAGAGTCACCATTCATCTAACACACTGTTCTCAAACTTTTGCAGATCATGACACTCTCAGAAGCATGTTGTAACCCGACAGGACACACTAGCCCATCACACACGCAAGCCTAGGCTGAATCCAGCCAGCTCCCTGGCTCTCCGTGATGTACTTACCACTGTATGCCAAAACAGTAACGTGTCCGGGCAGTGGTTGAGAACCACTGATCTAACAATCTCACCTTGTCATCTCCCATTTTACAAGCCAAATCTAGTTCAGTGCACATTGCTACAGCTTAACTCTTAGTAGTCAACAGTTCTTTTATCCAAAAAGACTTGCCGATGCAAAGTCTTCTCCTAGGGTAGATGCATTAAAGGGTGGATACATTTCAGGAAGTTTTCTTTCCCCCTTCCACAAATTAAAGATGGAAAGTATAAGTACATTAATGTCTTCAGGATCTTTTTTTTAAAATAGGATTCTCTCATTTAGTCTACAAATCTCTTATGCACATTTAAGAACTGTTATACACTAGTCCAGAGCGTCCTCTGGTTCAACTTAGTTTTAAAATGTTTTTTTAATCCAGCACTCAACCAAGAAAAGTGCCAGCAATTTGGTTTGAAACAGCAAATACAATTATAAGCTCCCCATGAGGTCCTACAACAAGCCATTACAAAGCAAACACTACATCCAGCACTGCACACATTCCTCCTGACATTGTAGATGTCACCGCAGAAGTAATGACAGTAGCCATGTTGGCTTTCACTCCAATAAAAGCAAGAAAAGGTGGGCTGTGGGGAATGAGAGAGAGTTATTTGTCATGGAGAAGTTGAACAAATTAGTCAAGAAATATTTCATTTTCTAGCTTCTGTAAGAGCACTGCAAGCAAGCGTGTTAAACACAGTCAATCCTATTTTCATAAAACTAGTTAAGAATGCATTTTTAATTGATGTCTCAAGATACCAGTAAATGGCAGCCTGAAGAGAGAAAAGCAAACTAATCCATACAGCAGTATGACCTATCTGTGCTTGCCTTCTTGAGACTCCCTGCTGAATCTTGGAAGCAGAAATCTGTTTCCCATTATTTATTTGCTGTTATTCACATCTGTTTCATAAGTGAATGGTGATGCAGAAACAGGAAAGCCAAGACCTGCAAAACTGTGCAAGTTAGAGCAGTGTTTCTCCAACCAGTGTGCCATGTCACACAGGTGTGCCCTGAGGCCTGGACAGCTGTGCCATGGAATTTTTTGAAAAACTACTCAAAGTTCTGGATTGGCTCCTGAATATTCATGAGGTCACTGGGGGACTACATGGTGGTGTGCCTCAAAATAATTAAAGGTATCAAGGTGTGTCACAGCAGAGGAAAGGGTGGGAACCACTGAGCTGCAGCACCACGCTCAGGAAGTAACACTGGAGTTGTACTCAAACTCTTTACTTTTCAGTCATGCAGGACCCTACATTTTCAGAGGATGAAAATAGCCTATTTTGGATGCCTCTGTGCTGGGGAGTACAGGTTAAGTTATTTCAGTCCCAGTTTTTCAAAAGTGATGAGTATCCACAAATCCAGTTGAAGTCAACAGGAACTATGACTGCTCAGCACTTCTGTAATCCAGGGCCCAGGCCTGGCACCTAGAAACCAAGAAACAAAGACCCAGTAGATACTTTTGAAATTGTGGCTGTAGTTTAAATATTAAGAGAGCAAAACAAGAGTTCAAAGCAAGTAATAGCTTCAACTGCCCTGGGTTTTTGCACAACTGAGTTAAGATTTTTAAAATATGCACTGATCACCTTGGTTTCAGCAGCTGGTACTGTAATCCGTGGCCATGTTAGCTAAATCTCAGTTTACATTTAGAGAGCAAGATCAGATTGCTCACCTTCTAGCCTAATCTTAAAAGAAATCTGGTTTTATGTTTATCCTTTCCTACCCTGTTTTTGCACTGTGTGCAGACAAGACAAACTATGTGGTTAGAAAGCCTTCATCCAGAGCATTTCAGCTCAGGGGATACAGACTAAGATGGTACTCAGGGATACACTATCAGAAATTTCTTCCTTGGCCTCATTGATTTCTCCATGATTTTAAAAAGCATATTTAGTTTATACCCCATATGATTGGGAAGGTAACAGGGACAGATAAAGCCTGTAGACGTGGCTCAAAGACAAATGTGAAATTCCCTGTTAATCTAGTGTGTTAACTCTGAAGAATAGTCATGATCATTACACTGAAATGTAAATTTCAGAGCTGATCATTTTAGTGGAAAAATCCAGCTTCTCTTTCTGTGGTTGGAACCAGGCACGGAGAATGGAACTGCAACTTCACCAGCACCATCACTCCCTCTGACCCCTAATATCTGACCTTTCTATTGGATAGCTGAACACTCGTGCAATAAAACAAACAGATTCATACTAGCCATGGAAAAGTGAGAGATCAAAATGCTTCAGAGCCACTCCTCCTAAACCAGGAGGCAGGGGTGGCTCCTAAAAGCTAGTCCAGTTATATTCATACCAAGGACAATGAAAGGCCTGTGGCATCTTAAAAGACTAACAAACTTCTTCAGGCATAAGCTTTTGTGGGCTACAACACACTTTGTCAGATGCATCTGCAGCCCATGAAAGCTTATGCCCGAAGAAATGTGTTAGTCTTTAAGGTGCCAGAGGACTTTTGTTATTTTCGCTATATACACACTAACACGGCTATCCTCTGGAATTCATACCAAAGCAACTTATGTTAGAAGATCTAATCATCTGCTGTCATAGTAAACTCCACTCCAAAACAGTCAAAAGGTGGCCTATTAGTCTCATTGTTCCATCACCAATATTTTAGAGACTTCTGGTTTATCATGCCAGAAATCATACAACTAAAGGAGAACCTTTAGTTGAGCATATAAGCTGTAGTTGTACCAGACAACTCACTTAATTACATGCAGAGTCATATTTTAAGGTGCAACCGTTACTGAAAAACATATAGCTGAAGAAAACTATGTTCTATATGACCTTCCCTGCAATCCTGCAATAGAAAAATCTAGTCATCACTATTCCCCCATCTCTGGTGGTCTGTTTCATTTCTTAAGTGTGAGATAATTTCTCTCTCTAAATGGACATTTTCTCTCACAGATGTCCAGTTTTGAAACTGATTCAGAGAGTCTGGAGTGTCTCAAAGTGTTTCAAAATTCTACGAGATGAAAACCATTGAGATGGAAGCTATTAGCACCATACACAATGTAATTATAAACTGTACTCAACTGTATCCTACACACGCGCTTGTCTATACATATGGAACAATGTGCCTCTACAGTAAAAGTTGTGCCATTATACAAGTTCTCAGCATAGGAGCTAAGTTAACATGGTCAACCTATTAGCTTTTGGAGTTACCAAAAGGTTATTTTAATTTTTAAAAGTAATATGCATATTTAAGATGCTCATATCTCCCCATATGGCTATAAATGACTAATTCTGAAAGCAAAACCCTCTCTAAAGTGACTGTTCCTTTTGATAACTCATACCATTGCCAACTTGACAGATTTTAGAAGGATTTTATCCCACATGTTAGCTGCAACTGAACTTAATTACTGACCAGATTTTCAAAAGGTTTAGCATGCACACAAGCTATCACTTAAATATTTCCCATCGTATGAAAGAATCAAAATGGGTTACTAACACCTGAGGTTACCGAACGCAAAGCCTTGCAAACTGGAACTTATTTAGGCTGAACTCAGTTAAAATCCTAATGGCAATTTCTTTTGCATCTGCCATAATACTTCGCTTCAAAAAACAGGAATTAATCTCCAGTCTTTGAGAGTAAAATCCATGTGTAACTGATGTGGCAGTAGCTCTGAATTTCTGCTTTTCCAGTCGCACGATTTTTTTTTTTTAAATTGTTTGTATCAGTCATAAAAATTAAGTGAAGAAATGATAGAAATCATACTGACAAGAGAAAGGATGGTCCAGTGGTTCGAGCACTAGCCTACGATTTAGGAGTTCAAGGCTGTGTTTCACCACTGTCTTCTTGTCTGATCTTGGCCAAGTCACTTAAGACACCCAGTGTTTCAGTTCTCATACCCGTGTTAATAGGGTGTACAATGGGGTTAACAAGCCCTACTTCCTAGAGATGATATGAGGATAAATGTGTCATAAAAATTACGAGGTGCACAGATATTGTTGTAATGAAAACAATAGCAGTACCTAAAATAGACATATTTAAAAGGCACACACCTACTGTGATCATATTTAGGACAGGAATAATAATGCCTTCTTCTGAAAGGCAAAAATCTCACAGAGCACTGAAGCCACTACAAAGTAAGTGTCAAAAGTAAGACATAGCAAAATCTTCTCTGCATATCAGCAGGGACGATGCAGAACTACAATAAATAAAAGAGATATGGGCCTGGGATGTGGAAAGACAGCTGGGGGGGGAAATCACCTTAATTTTAGATAACGGAAGAGAAATGGGAGCAGACAAATCTGGTTAGAGCTGTTCCAAGGTTATGGATCGGAAATTGGGCATTCCCTGTTGTCACAGTGGAAGCCAAGCTAGAGAGAGAACACAGTAATTATGATTTATGGAAAGGAGGGGAAAAGGCGGTAATGATGGTGTCAGGTGGCACAGACAGCACAGTGATTTCTTCATCATAAGAAGTATTTTGCTGCTTCTGTCCAGCCCGATGGTGTGCACCACACACTTGAGATAGAATTATTGAAGACAAAGGAAGCCTGAATGCTCTTCTTGCAGAGTCCAACAGGACGCTAGGTGAAGGAGAGGCTTGGGGCTTTGGGTGAAGGATATGGAACTAGAGAATTGCCACCTTGCACAAAACTTCACAACTTTCATTACATCGCCCTTCAGCAAAGAGGAAAGGTCAGGTGGTTTTTTAAGCAATTTCTGAAAACAGAGGGTCCTGTTCTGAGTCCTAACAATAAATTCGGGACATTCACTTCTGATGTTGATAATGCACACTGCCTCAGGGGAGCAAGGAAAATAAGCGACTTCCCTTTTCCTTACAGACTTTCCACAAGGCAAGTTCTGTCCAAAAAGCCAAGAATTGACTAAATGAGCCAAAAGATGATGCTCAGCCATATGGCTGGAAATATACCAGTTTAAAGAAATGCAGCTCAGTAAGTGAGGACAGAGGGAATCTGAACAAATGCAATGCATTTCAAAGAGAGAGACTCACAACAGTGACACAAGCACACTGGCTGATTAAGCAGATTCAGCTGCTAAAGAAAATGGAACTCACATTCACATTTAGTTAGTCGAAACCTACTAGATACCCCAGGGGTGATAAGCATTAAGCAGTGTGAAATTTTATTGCATTTTTCAGCTCCCCTCCTGGGATTTTTATGGCAATAACCATTTTTTGCTTATAAACAGTGCAAGCTCCAAAAGCCTCATTTTAATTGAAGACATTTCATGAAATTTTAACATGAGCAAGGGCTGAAAGCGCTGCAGCCCTTTTGTGAAGGACGACAGATCATTTAAATGGTTTGTGAATTAAGCACAGTCAGGCTGTAAGTGGCTGGGTGACTTGGAGAATAACACACTGAGGCTGTGTCTACACTTACAGAGAACATAAAGGCACTGTACATGGAGCTAAATGCTGCAGTGAAAGGCAGGCACATCTTATTACTGCAGTGTGTAGCTATGCATTGAGGCTAAGCTCTAGCTGGCCGGGGGCCCAGGGAGTAGTGGGAAAGATTTCTGGCTGGGGGAAGCTGCCAGAACATTTCTGAGCCTCCAGAAAGCCTTCGCATGCTGCTAGATCCTTCCACGGCATAGGGAAGAAAGCTCTTGCAGAAGGGAGGCAGCAGGACTCTGCACTGCTAAAAACAGCATGAAAGGGATTGCTTGGGTCTGTCGAACGCCCTTGTAGAATATAGGTTATGTCCACACATACATCATTATTTCGAAATGAGTTATTTCAAAGTAAAGTCCTTATTTTGAAATAAGTTAATTCGAATTAACAGTTTAATTTGAATTAAGGGAAAGTCTGCTTTCGAAATAGCCGTTGTTTCGAAATGGTTATTTTGAAACAAGGCCGTCCGGACATGTTGTTTCAAAACAGTTGTTCGAACGCCATTGTTTTGAAACAACTGTTTCGAAACAACAGCTATTTCGATTAGATGCGAGGTTTAACGGTTTCGAAATAACGGTGCGTCGTGTGGACATGCCGCTTCTTATTTCAAAACAACCTCTGTTGTTTTGAAATAAGAAGCCTGTGTGGACATACCCATACAGCCTTGGGATTCAGTCATGCAGGACATCCTACTCTACACCCCTAAGCAGTGTCTCAGTATTTACACTGGTATATGGAACGCTCGCTGGGGCTGCATTACTTGTACTCTCTACATGCAGCCATAAGTGTAGTTGTAGCTTGACATATGAAAGTTCCAGTCCCAGCTAGCTCTGAAGTAAAATGAATTTTCCCTGTCAAGAATTCATGAGACAATTTCTGAAAGGTGGACACTTGCTCATCCCTCTCTTACATCAAAGACAGAGCCTTGTTTACTGAATTTGAGTCATTTACCAATACGGTCACCACTTTGCATGGAAATTTACAATATTTATTAATTAAAAGAAAACAGTCCCTTCCTGGAATAGCTTATAAATAGTATCAGACAAACATACAACATGAAGATAACACAAAGCGTACCTCCAGAATGAGGAGAGCACAAATGGTCCAAAAGCAAATAATGGGGTGTGAGACACTGTCCCACAAAGCAGCATACTATAAACCCCATCGTCATCATTTCTGTACAGTTGTAATAATCAACATTAAGCTTCCCCCCCCTCAAATGCAAGTTTTTCACATCTGTTAATATACCTCTTCCTACAGAGGATTGGAGAAGAAAACTACTGGGTTGGGAGGTTTTTTTCTGAGTCCAGCAGGAGTAGGAAAGCAAGCGAGCTGTGGCTTTCCCACTGCATCCTTAGATGCTACAATGTATCACAGTTTCCCTGGAGAAGTGACAAAATCCTCAGTATTTGGATTTGTAAACAATGGTTAAACTATAACTTGAGGGGCCCCAGAACCTTCCTGATCTCTGGGCCCCCTTCATGCATGCGTGGGCCCGATTTTTCTAGGTTCTGGAATCTGGGCCCTGGAACTCTGGCCCATCAGATTTGTGGACCCTGCAACAAGTTTCTGCTTAATTTAACCCCTGTTTGCAAACCTAGGCAGGATACAACAAAACAAGGAAATGTGCTGTTGGGAAACAATTGTGTAATGGATGGAAAAAACACTGGATGGTCTGACAGTCTTTTCCACCTCTCACTTCTACTGTTCAGCCTCTGCCTCACTCCCTCATGTACAGCACCTAACAGAAAAAAAAAACAATGTCAATTTGCAAGATGTGAGGAAAGTGCCTTAACACCACTTTTTGCCTGAGGTCCAAGTCAAACAAACATGAATCAGTTCTCTCTGATTTAACAAAATTTATAATGGATCAAATCAAGGAAGTCAGTCTCACTCCTATTCCTGTTACTTTCACAGCAAAAGAATCAAACAGTTGGCTAAGAAAGCAAGCTCCACAGTAACATCCTCTACTGCTGCCAATACACCCACACTTTGAAGTCCTCTGCATTCTTAAATTCCTTTTATTTTATCTAAATTTGGAAGGTTGATTACAGTTACCAGAAATCATCATTAGTAGGTGAAATCAGAAAGGTTCTGTAAATCACTGCTATAGATCACAACCTCCATTTTTATATACATATAAACAAACATTTTAACATTTTAACTATTGATTTTATGCCTTCTGCCTGGTGTCAGGGAATATTTGCAGAACTATAAATCCACCTCTAATGATGGCATTAGCTGAAGCAAAAAATGAAATTTACACTCGACTGCTTTCCTCAACAATGCACGATCGCCATTTAATGGGAAAGTAGGGCAGAGTGCAAACGCAAAAAGGAAAGGGCTGATTAAAAATCCACTGGTCACTGAGCTGACAATAGCTCCACCACTGAAACAAAACACATGCTGAGTTCAGAGGACAGCAAACCCAATGGTGTTTCTTGTTCCTCCTTACTACCCACAGTGACATTCCAAAGTCAAGATCATAGATTAAGCTGAACTAGATGCACTGAAGAAAGCTTTTTATCCACAGAGAGCTCACTAACCTGATGAGCCAGTCTGCCACCTGCTTGCCTCTCCTTTCAAAAAAAAAAAAAAAACCACAAAGCAAGTTCTCTAGCTGTTGAGTTATGACTCTTATTGAATGGCTAACAGAAACTAAAACCATTAGGAAAAAGTAAGAGAAAGAGACCTGACCTTTGAATTCCCTGGAAGTCTCACAGTGACCTCACTACAGGTGTGCTGGTTCATTAATGTATCATAAGTACCCTCTAACTAACTTACCGTCTCTCTCATCACTTGAGACTCACTGTTCGATAAGCCTTGAGAATTCTCCTCTAATATAAAGCCAGCTGATCTCTCTGAACATATGGAACATGGACTGAAGGAAGGAGGGCTGGGGTTTTCTGCCAGCATAATTCCTGGAGAGATTTAATTCAAACCTTGAGCAAATGCAAACATTCCCATCATGGCTGCTTTGCCTTGCTCATATTTAGCATCTATTTCTCTTTTGCCTTCTTCTGTGGCTGTGCGGATAGCCAACACAAGAAATGTTAACCCATCTTCGGATGTACAGATTTTTTTTTTTTTTTGGTGGGAGGAGGAAGGGAAATGAAACCTCATTTTAAATTTGCAATAAAATACTAGCATTCTAAATGACAAGCAAAGCCTGCGCCTACGAACATCCTAGCACCAGCATACACACCCTCAGCATCAGTCAAAGATGGTTAGACAGATTAGATTCCATAAGAGTCTCCTGTGTCATTATTGACAAAAGGGGTGAAAAAGAGTAAAGCAAAAATACTGTTCAGAAGCACAAAATCCATGACTAAGAGATGGCCCTTAATTCCCACACAGCTTCCAAGTATTAGGTAAGGAGCAAAATTGACATAGAACTGAGAGATCTGTATTGTGAATATACAGACCAGGAAAAAGGATTAAGAGGGTGCCTCTAAAAACAGGTATTCAAGATGGGCCCATACCTAAAACTGAACTCAGAAGGAGAACTAGCCAGCTCAGTACTGTGGTCCCAACCAGAGCTGTAACATGGTGTTTCATCGCCCAGGGCACGTTCCAATCGGAATGCACCTCTTGCCATTAGCGGCCCTCGGGGCCGGCGCTGTGAAACGTGCCTTTTAAATGAGCAGCTCTATTGAGCTGCTCCGGTGCGCCCGGGACAAACCCCCATTGCCCTGCTGTAGTTATGGATATGGTCTCTACAATAGGCCATTACAACTTCCATCCATTAGGAATGCCCTCCTACTGCTCCAAAACCAGCCATAACAAGAGAAGGCAGAATTAGGGTCAGATGTACCCCAAAGTTATTTTAACAGTTGCTGTCATCCATGTGGTCAACACAACTATGGTACCATATTGTTTGTATGGTGATTCTGCAAGTGAATGAAGGCTTTATCCTATTAACATGCCAAGTATTCCAAGAACCACCACCATCACCACACTTTCATTTTAATTTCATCTTGGCAACACCCACACAACATTTAAACAATAATTATTCCAATCCAGAAGCAGCTCAGGACTGTCCATCAAATGACAGATTTCTCACTCCTAGCAGCAGAGCAGTGATCCCCAGTGATTTATGGGAGAGATTTCTGGAACTAGGATACTGACATGGGCCTAGCGTTTCCACCACGGTAATCTCACAACACTCCACTTAGAGCATCCCACTGAGATGCACGTTCGCTCCCTAAGCATACTTGACAAGTTGACTTTTTTGTTTTAATTTTTATCATTTATGTTACAGCTCCATTATTAACAAATTCTCATTTATACATGTCAGAAGAAGAGAAAAATCACCTAATTAACTGCTTCTTCCATCAGCGGAGGAAAAGAGGGAGAGGGAGTGCCAATTTCTACTCCATGCCTTTCTCTTCCCCTTTTATAAATGTATGCGACTTACAATTTCCTGTCAGATGTGAGCTGGAAAAATCATTTTCTAATTACCAGGATTTCTCAAACACCAACTTTGAATTGTTAGGTTTGTTTCCACCTCAATTATGAAAAGATGCCACTGAAACCATGTTTCATTTTCAATGAGTTCTAGCAAAAGTCTGAATTTCTGCTCAGTTTTTAACTAATATTCACCATATAGTACTAATAACTAAACCAAAAGAACATGGCCAAAGCAAGCAAGCAAATAGACTCATTTCAATAACTTAATCAGAATAAAATGTTTGGGAAAGGTGTTTTGTTTTAACAACATTTTACTTACACTTGCTACCAACTTTCCCTCTTTATTTGCTAATTATATTTCTAATCCGAGGGAATTTTTTAAAACATCTATGTTTGGTCAATTTTATCATATTATGTATATATTTTCCTTCCCAAATTAAATGCACTGCCTTAGAAATGCCATTCACATGTAATTTATTATAAAGCCATATGGTGTCCTTTCCAAAGTGCACTGCGACACAGCAGAGTCCTCAGATCAGCATAGACAAGCTGACTATCACTTTTACTGTTCCACATATTAACTGCCATCATATCAGTGTCACTAGTCCAAAATACCTGGCATGTATCCCTACATGTGAGCCCCATCCAACTACCAAGCCATAAAATGGAGCAGGCCTGAGCTGGTATGCTGCAGGTGGTCTCAGATCTGTGTGAGGAGAGCTGGGAGGGTGGGAAGGTTGAATCAAGATGCAAGCAGAGAGGTGGAAGAGATCCATGAACCAATACTGGCAAGGCCAGGAGGGGACTTTCAGAATGATTGTCATATGATCCTTCTGTATCTTGCACAGAACTTGTAGGAACGGGGGAATGGGTGGGAAAACATAGCAGGGTTCAGTGGTCCAGGACAGCAGAAGGGCATCACCCTGTGAGCCCAGCCTGATGGATCCTCTGGAGTGAAAGAGGGGAAGATTGTGGTTCACAGCAATTGCAAAAAGGCCTGTGTGGCATGCCTCATGAGCGAAAGACAAAGTGAACCATGGAGTGGAGGAGCTCCCACTCATGATTCACACAGAAGGACCTGTTGAGCATATCTGTCAGGGACTTCCGAGAGCCCAGGAGAGGCACAGAGCGGAAGATTACACTGTACCTGAGGCACAAGCTCCAGAGATGAATAATCTCCATGCAAAGGAAGGAGGACAGGGACTGCCTTGCTTTTGGCATGCACAAACTACATAACTGCCATCATGCCATTACACAGCAGTTGAATGTGCTAGCGAGCTGATGAGGGTGACTAATGCCCAATAGGTAAGGCAGGAGGCCTGCAATTCTAAGACGTTGAAGTGCTTCCTTGCCTCTTGAGGTGTCCAGAGGCCCTTTGCCATAAGGCTCTCCAAATGAGCATCCTACCCGGAGAGCGAGGCTTCTATTTTGAGAACGGCAAGGAGAGTGGGTGGAGTTAACAAGGTGCCAGCCAAGATTTTGCATACGCTGTTCCATCATGTGAGGGAAGCCAGGACAGAAGGAGGGAGTAGGGCTCACCTCTCGAAGTGGCCTGGCTGCAGCTTGTAGATTGACTGGATCCACAGTTGGACACAGCACATACACAAGCAGCCATGAGATATTACAGAGGTGCAGACTGCCGTATGGCCAAGGAGAGAAAGATGCTGGTAAATACTTGTATGTGGATTGCAGTGTACCTGTGTGATGAGAGAGATGAGAGTAGCTAAATGGTCCATCAAGAGAAATGCTTGGCCAATGAAAGTCCAGACGCACTCTGATTAACTTGAGTCTACAGATGGGGATGAGAATTGACCAACAAGGAGAATGCAAAGGGTCTGGATGGTGGAAAGGAGGTAGGTGTGCAATGGCACAATGAGGAGCCAGGAGAGTGCTTATGGGCTGTGACAACAGCTAAGACCTTTGTGAACAAGGTGGTGATACCAAATGGGGAGGACCCAGACTTGATAGTGAGAGTGTCCAACAATGAAACGAAGAAAATTCCAAGGAGCTAGATGCACCCAAGCACTGAGGAAGCAGAGATGGGGGAGGGGGAAAGACAGGAGGAGTAAGGCGCTTCTCAAGGAAGAGTAAGAGAGGGTTACCTGACAGAGATGGAAGTTTCCACGTGTCCAGGGAACCAGAGTGGTGGGGAGAGTTCAAAACAGTAGCCGTAAACAACTATGGAGACTGGCAGCCCAGGATATGCAAAACCAGACTCAAGAGTCAAAAAGGGCCTGGTAGCATCACCAGCAGTGAAGGCAGTGGACACCTCTGCAGCTCAGGCTGGTGCCTCAACTTATGCTCCATTCAGGGCTTCTTTGGAGTCAGAGCAGCTAGGTTGATGCACAACTTCTTGAGTGACCCAACAGGGGGTGGCAATGCAGCATGGAGTTCCCCGTTCAGGAGCTACCCTTACACCCATGGCCATGCTTCTTATATGCATGGTGGTGCTTTTGCAGTTATGGCTGTAATGCAGGGCCCAAAGAATGAGATGGAATGAGAGCTGGGAAGGGTGAAGAGTGCTCACCCGCAGTGATGAGCTGTACCTCCGGTGTTTCTGTCACTCCCCAATTCAATTATGCATGAGGGGACATAGCCTCCTCCATCAGATGTCTGAGGAGGTGAAGTTCTCTGGCTTCCCAAGTGTAAGGTAACAACGAGTCACAGATGGTGCAGCAGGTAATAATGTGGATTTCACAGACGCTTAAAGTCATCTTTGGTGTTCACAACTCACAGAGAAGGAGCACAGGCATGAAGCACCAGAGCACAGACCTCCTGGTGGGAGGTAGGTAAGAGGGTAGGAGAGGAAGAAGTCCCAACAGGAAGCCTAATAAACTAACAACTGGATAACCATATACAACTAGAAAGCTATGTAGAAAAAGCAGGAACAGACAAGCATTCTTTTAGCAAGCTAAGGACCAAGGAACAGGAGTTCCGACTCTGGCCATTGGATAATAATAAGTTAAGAGTGCTATTAATTTTATCTTTGTTCTATTTGCCTTGTCCTTCAGAAATACAGATATCTCAGTAGCACATATCAAATCTGAAATACTAGCTAGCTGCAAACTTGACAACACTGGGCCTCAAAACTCACAGACCCCTTCAATACTGTATCCAGACTCTGTTAATATCCAAGACTGAGTAAACACCACAGGGAACGTTCACTGTGAAACACTCAGGAAAAGAATCATGGAGAAGGGAATATGTTGCTAGTGTCTAGAAACCTAAAGATAAAGATAGGAATTTATCTAACCAGCTGCCTGGAGCGAAACATCTACAGTCAGATAAGTAATGATCAGAGCTTCACAGCCCAGCTTGCATGACAGGCAATATCTGTTATTAAAGTCACTGAGGTTTGATTACAAGAAACCTGTGTTGAAACAAATAAAGATCATCTCCCCATTTTCAGTGAGTGGGGACAAAGGCACCACAGATAATAGTGTCTGACTGCTCAACAGCACAGCAATTTAACCCCAGCTGTTCAGTGGCAGATTCTAGTTCTGTGTATAAATTATATGTCTTACATTCAATAGAGACAGAACAAACCTTGGGAGATTCAACATGGGAATAAAATGTTGCTCATTTCCCCCCACTTCTGCCTAAAAAGTAATGCATAGAAGCATTCCTGGAAAAGAGCAGAAAATAAGCACAGTTCCCACACAAGCTGGGCTGAATATCAGAAGTGAGAGCATTCGAAAACATATAGCTCACACTGAGCTCCAGACCCAACCTCTGCCTCTAGGGGCAACATAGGAACAGCTGGTTACCCTGGAGTTCCTAACCACTCCAGTCTTAACCTCTCTAGTTGTAGCAGACTGAAATAAAAATGAGAAAAAATGATAAGAGTCAGGGGAAAAAGCTCCAGTTACACATTTTATAATCAGTCCTGTTATGCCATCTCTCTTGGCAAATGAATTTATTCCTGTTAAGTTCTTAGCCTGAAAACATAACAGTTTTATACTTACATGCCTCATTTCAACTCTCCTAATGTTTTTTATATTAAAGGCTTCAGTTCCAAATCCCATTTTAATTAACAGCACACAGGTGAATCTGATTCATGCTAGATGCATCAATCATTGTTGTTCCACTCAGCAGACAGCAGGCAGGCAGGCTATTATTTTTTAAATGATACAGATGAGACGATGTCACAGCTTCCCAAACACAGTGTTGCACTAAAGCACTACGGAAGCTTAAAATTCCAGAACTGGGAGTCGTCCCTCACAGGCACAGATAGCAGCCATAAACTGGGACACTACAATGCCTCACTTTTGAAATTAAAAAAGATTAAGTTAATCTGTAAAGACCCAAGTCAAAACCAGCATCTTTTAAGTAAACCACAGGTGCATGATACACTAGGTATAAAACTGATTTTCTCTATTTCACAAATGTATTCTGTTCCTGAATACCTTTCAGTACTGCATCAAATGATGTGATTAGTGCATGATGGCCACGATTCTAATTTTTTTTTAAATTTACGTTTAGTCCCCCCCCCCCCCCCAACTGTATGCTGGTCTACTAAAGGCAACCTTGAGAGAATGCACCTTGCACTTGGAGTGGCAAGTAGCAAAGTTGTGGTGGTTCTTAGTTCCAGAAAGCTTGGTCTAGCCTTGGGTCAGCCGCTAAGAAAACTGTGGCTCATACAAATGATCTTTGTTTTGACACAAGAAATTTACATTCTGCCCAAGGAGCTCAGTTCTCACTGTGAGCAATTTTTTGGACAGCTCAAGTCCAGACAATTAAGCTTCTAGAAGATAAGGACCCAGACTTTGAATACTATTTGATATTCAGGAAGTACCCAACATAGTGACTGGATAACATGTTCCATCTGCTCACCAGAGAGCACATTCAGGAGAAGGCATGTTACTGCATACTGGTACAAGTTATAGGTTTCTGAGGGTTGATGGTTTAATGGTCAGGTAATGGCACTGGAATGCATTACTGCAGGTAGGTCATCATCCACCAGAAGCCAGAGCTGGATGCTAGAATGCATTACCACAGATGCTGCAAGGTGAGAGCTTACTCTCAGAAGGAATACAGGAGCAACACAAAGCTGTGGATCAGTTTGACCAAGTGTGGATGTATATCTTCAATCAGAGGAGACCAGATAGCAGCTGCAACTCCTCTCAGTGTATTCTTCTCTCAAACACCATGACTTTTACTATGTTCAGGTTCAACACCATTAAGCTGTTCACCCAGGAGCTGGTCTTAGGCAAACATAAGGATAGCTTGATGACAGTCATGTTGCCATATGTTACAAAGAATAGATAGAGTTGTATAGTATCAAAGGATATAGTAAAGGAAAAAATGATCCAAAGCAAGATGACTGCTTCTCTAAGCAACCTGAACCACTATTAATCACCAAACGGCAACATTTAGGTTCACCTGTTTATTTGCCCCTTTAACTGAACCCAACAAGTAAGACAGGAAGCACAAACTTGGTGCCACAAAGTGCAATGATTCAGATACAGGTTAATATCACAAAGTCTTCTAAAAACTTAAATAAATAATCATCACGCTACTGAGGATCCTGCAGTTCTAAGAGGTAAGAGTTATCTTTCGTTAGCCAATCTAAATGCTTCATTCTAACTTGTGATTCATAAATAGGGCCTGGACTTGAATGTACCCCTGTAACACAGAAAAAAAAAGAATCAAAAGAGCCAGTACAACTCGGATCCATGGATGAGATCAGAGGGGAATTGAAAGCAATTTTCCTGCTGCCAACATGCCTGCAAACTCTCCTCTTTATAAAACTGTCCTGGTTGTTTGATGAACTAACAAATCTTGGTTGATTGCCCCCGGCCACAGATTTTTCATGTTGCAGAAATTTTCTATCAGTTTTGCAGAGAAGGGAAATCTGATTCAGACTGAGTTAGATATCTTCATGAAAACAGATCAATGCATGGAGAGACTTGATGCAATGCCTGCTCTGGTTGAAGTTCAGCCTACAACCTAGACACAGATTTGCACTCGATGGCAATAAAACCAAATAAGAGGATACTAGGTTCACTGTTGATTGAGATGGATACCTATTTAAGCGAGGTTACAGCTACTCACAAATCAGATGCCGAGGCAACAACTAGCTGTGTCTTAATCCATACTGCTATAATATGATGTTTACAGGCAAACAGGGTTCTTGAAGATAGAGCAGAGGTATTTCCTACATCTGTTACTGATATGTTCTTCAAATGCTCTGTCTATGTGCCTCAACAAGTTGGATGTGTTTTTGAACAGCATGACTGGTTCTGTAATGCAAGGTGTTCATAAATAGCCAAAGAACTTTCCCCCCACCTTGATCTATTAGGGTCTGTTACCATTTCATTTGGATCTTAACATTTCCACAGCATTTAGTGCTCTTGGAAACTACAGCAAGTACAGGTTCCAAAGAGGTAGCCATATTAGTATAGAAAGATAGAAGATTCCTGGGGCGAAAGAAAGATAAAGGGAGGAGTTGGTGGCTTCAGCACAGTAAACACACCAAATGATCAGAAGGCAAATTATTTTGGGGGAAGAGGAAGCCGTGGGTGTCTCCCAATCAGTGAAGGCAGAATCTGCCAGGAAGGGCATCGCACAGGACAATGCTTGATAGAAAGAACCAAAGGCTACCAAGCTTACTGCTGCTGTTGAGTGAGTCTTTTGTTCCAGGCTATGTTTCACAGAAAGAAGTGCATGCCTCTGTTCATGTATTGTAGTGCCGCATCCAGTGGAGGGGCCGTCTAGGAGAGCCACATGTAACTGAGTCAGGGTGAAGGGGTGTGTTGTGTGTCATCATAGAGCAGTTCGAAAGGGGTGTCCATGTTAGTCTAGTTCAGCAAAACAAACAAGGAGTCCTGTGGCACTTAAAGGCTAATGAATTTATTTATTCAATTAGCTTCCATGGGAGAAAATCCCACTTTGTCAGACTCTGAAGATGAGGGAACTTACAGAATGGGAGGAAAATAAATGCAGGGGAGTGTACGTCATGGGATCAGGTCAGACTGTAACAGCAAATCAAAGCCGTTGTTAAGATTCAAACACTGGGAAACAGCACATAGAGGAAGGTGAGGTCAAATCACCTGTTGTAATAGGAAAAGAATTCATGGTCACGAATCACAACAATCAAAAACCAATTGCTGAACACTTCAATCTTCCTAATTATTCTGTTGATTGTTTGTCAACAGCTGTGCTCACACAAGTAAGCAACACATCAAAACTTCAAAGAGAAACAGCAGAATTGGAACTGATATGCAGATTCAATTGTGTGACTGCAGGATTAAATCATGCCTATGGCTTCTTTTCCCATTACGACAGGTGATTTGACTTCACTTTTCCCCTACGTGCTGTTTCCCAGTGTTCAAATCTTAACAACTGCTTTGATTTGCGGTTGCAAGTGTGACCTGATGCTATCACTTACACTTCTCTGCATTTATTTTCCTCTCATTCTGTAAGTTTTCCCATCTTCAAAGCAACTGACAAAGTGGGATTTTCTCCCATGAAAGCTCATGCAATAAATAAATTTGTTAGGCTTTTAGTGCCCCAGGACTCCTTGCTTGTTTTCCAGCAAGTACAGAATGCAACTGCTTGCCTGCTGAGTAAAGATAGTTGCAGGGAATTTTGTATACCAGTTCTTCAGGAACTTCACTAGCTTCCTTTTTAATATCCAGGTGCAACTCTAAGTGTTTCCTGAGCTACAAAGAGTGATGGGGGAAGGGGATTAATTCACACTACTGTGACTCATTTGGGTAGTGCTAATTGCTTATTTGGCTCCTGAACCACTCATGTTTGAGTATCACTGATTTAGCTTTTATAGTGGTCTGGGGATTTTTAGTATATACATTCTATAAAAATTCTTTAAAGTTGTGTAGTTGCACATTGAATCTTCATTTTTAATTTGTAAAAATACACCAAGCTATATAGGTACCAAAATTTCTCTCTCCAACAGTATGTGTTAACATAGCACCATCTCACCTGTGATGCACATTATCACTCATTCTAGTCCCTTATGGGCCCAAATTTACTTCCCTCACAAGTAGCTTGTACTTAATATTGCTCCTACCAGAAAAGCCAGATCGTATGTCCTACTCACAACTTCACAGATGTAAAGGAAACTAGACACAACATTGTACTATATGCCACTATAGCAATTACTCTTGCTTCATATAAATTTTCCCTGCACCTCACCAGTGGATACATTACATCCTTGGTGTACACCTCAGAGAGGACAAGTGCTTCTAAATATCACATATAGTCTCTCCTTAGAATATAGGGTCCAGTGAATAATTAATTAATTTTAATAAAGTAATTAAAAAGTCAGTGTTATATTTACAGCATGCAATAATTTCAAAAACTTTGTAGCATATGCATACACCCAATCCCTGGCTTTCAAAATACATTAGAAAGCATCCTCACATTAGAAAGCATCCTCGTCTGTAGATGTTCTCTTCTATATGGTTCTATTTAGTGAAATAACTTAAAACAAAAAAAAGATGAATCTAGATACTTAGAAAGCATTATCCTTATTGAAGAAATGTATCCCTTTTCATTACTTCCTTTATTTAGAGTCGCATATTCGGGCCTTCATAAACTGAGAGCTATGTAGCAAAAGAACAGTTATACCGCTTGGTGCTCCAAGCTGCATCTTCTATAATGTGTGTATGCAAGAGGAAAATTTGAGCCAACAGACAAGCCAAGAAGTCAACCACTTAGGAAAACCTTTTCTCAGCATTAATGAGAATATCAACAACAAAACCAGAAACTTCTACCTAGACTGCACCAGGTATTTTACACTTTCCTGACTAAAACCTGCACAAAATGCACAAGATTTTTTTTTGTTTGTTTTTTTTAAACTGTGCCTGGAGATTTCCACATATACAATAACATTTCTATTAAAACAGAACAAACTTGAAGGAGTATATCAAATCAATTCCAATGGGATTTATGTCCGCTCTAATCCACTATTCAGTCTCCATCTCATTAACATACCAGGCTTAATTGGCATTTCATCCCTGCATTGTGTCTCCAAAATGAACAAGGTGTAATTATGTTAAAAAGAGCACTTCAACAGTTTTAGTTTAATTCATGTCATTCATCCACATCAAAATGAGCGCAGATGTTCCATTGCGGGATACAGCAAGAGATGAGCGGCTTTGAAACCACACTTTTTACTTAAAAACTTCATTTTAAAAAAAGTTATTTAAGTGAAATGTACAACAGTATTTTCTTCCTTTGTTTCAGTTGCTATACAGCATTAGCTTTCAAAAGCGAGTTCTGCTTAATTTGATTTTTCATTTTCAAATGAACAGCTGTGTTTAAGTCTAAAAGCTCTTTGTTTAAACATACAGAGCCCAGAAAGAGTTTGAACAAAACATTTTTCTGTAAACACTTGATTACCAAGAAAGGCCTGTTTTTCAAAGTAATCTAGGGTTTTTTGCTCTAGGTTCTCTTTTGAAAAGAAAAGACTTGCATCACTTTTCAGATGTCAGACAACAAAAGCAACAACTGTTTTACTAATTGCACAGACTATTTGTATTCAAGGTAAATGAAGAAAAACACAAGGAGGATTTTCCAGTATAACCATTTGCAAACGATTTTCTCCCTCTATCAGCAATGTAAGTGAGCACCTATAAATGCAAACAACAGGTAATAGGTATTAAAATAGCCTTCAGCAAATTCTTCCATTCTTGGATTGTTTATGAAAAGATAAAATCACCATTAATATGGAAAGTAATTAGAAGAACAGGATATTCAGGTATAAAACATGTTGGAACAGATACTGCAATGTCCTGGACAAACTTACTGAATTAAGTTAAACTTTCTGAATTACAGTTCAGTGTATTAAGAGCCTGCAAGTGTTTATGGGCTATAGTAGAACAGTGGGTTACGTACCAGTAATCGCCCTTCTTTGAGATGGGCTGCTCGGATTCATTCAGTAGCAGGTGTATCCGTGCCACAGCACACGACTGGTCAGAACTTTTTGCCTTAGCCTGTCAGAAGAGGGCAGGCGGCCACTGCCCCCTGCGCCACCCCGGGGGTATATATGTGGCTGCCACCCAGCCCCTCCCCAGTTCCTAGGAGCCACCAACTTCAAATGCAGGGATGGGGGGAAGGTTATGATTGAATCTGAGCAGTCCATCTTGAAGGAGGACAGTTCCTGGTAAGTAAGCCACCGTTTTTCTTTGAGCGCTGCTCAGATACATTCAGTAATAGATGACTGCTAGTCATGCCGATGGATGGCCAGTGGAGTTGGCTCTTCCGCCCTCAGCCCAGCATTTCTCCAAGACCGGTAGTTGCCCAATCAGTGAGGTCCTTAGAGGGTCTGAAGTGTTGACCTAAGGACCAGGGTCCAGGCAAGAACGACCCAGGATGGCAGGATCTAGTCCAGTGGAGGATCGAAGGCCCAGTTTGCCCAAGCACTAGCTAATGTGCGAGGGCAGAACAGCCTGAAGTCACCACACTCTAAGAATTGAGACAAGACGCATCATGGTGATGATCAAGGAATGTGTCACCAATAAAAGTACCTGAGAAAGAATTGGTAGAAACATGCTGAGGCCAGAGAGTTGGGTATTCTGGCAGTAGTACATGATGGCAAACACCTGTGGAGGAATTAGGGGACCTTGGAGCTGTTGGGCTGGCAACGGTAGATACCAGACACTACAAGAAACAGGGAGGGGGATGGGGGATCCCTTCCTCTCCCGGTCCGGTAGAGTACAGCACAGATAGACCATGGGTCAGAGGTGACTATGTGAATCCGGCACACTTCGTGTCCCACTGCAGGGGTGACGTTGCAAGGAGTGAGGTAGGGAGGACCTAGTAGAGAATACCTCTTCCTAGGTTAGCGGGGAAAACACTGGAGCCCGGAGATAATAGGTGACAACCTCCTACAACACCAGATGTAAGTGGTGTATGCGAACCAGCATGATGGGAGACAGGTGCTCAGCACATGCTATCGCACTACATGAGCTACCCATAGGTGAGGCTACATATAGCCCTGCAGAGTATTATCCAAGCCCGGTGTAACCCCACCAATGGCACCACAACGCTCCTCCTTTCTTTTTTTAAGTGAGCTGTCAACACCATAACATTGCACTGACACTAGGGAATGGTATTATTCTATTTCCCTTGTTATTATTATTGTTATTCTTATTGTTATTATTTCAATTTGATGCTAGTGAATGGCCACTGGGACAGCCGAAGGGAATGCAGACCAGGAGCTGTCATAGCTAAGGGCGAAGCCTGAGTCTTAGGCTCATGTGCCCAGAGGACCCCAGATACCAGTCCCCGTAGCCTACGATATCGTTTTTGCACTCAGCATGCATGATCTTGCATCGCACAAGGACCACCACACCACAGCCCCGGGCTTAGGATGGACGGAGCGCAGGTACTGGGTTTGAGGTTCTCTGTGAAGAGGGAACCACGAAGAAGATCTCAAGAAGCTATGAGAGACGGAAGGGAAGGATTTCCTCTAGCAGTAGCGGAGCAAGGGCAAGTACCCCAGTGTGGCAGACCCAGCCTTCCCCTTCAAGACACTTTTCAGTCTATCTGTTGTGTCCTCCTGTTATTGTTCTGCTATTGTTGGTATTATCATTAGTATTTACCAAGGACGGTCTCTACCAGGGTCAGCTAGTTCCCCAAAATTCAGGTTGCTGCTCGGAATTTCAGGGTGCTGTCGATGTGAGGCTCTGTCGAGCGTGGAGGAACCTAGCAGTTGCTTAGGACTGGAGCTTAGTATGCCAAGTGGCTGCTACTAAGGCTAAGGATGATCTTCAGATTATAGTGGGGAGGAGGGAGTTGTACCTGATGGAACTCCTAAAAGAAGATGCCCGAAGCTAGCCTAGGGGTAACCGCGGTGCTACAGCTGTCCTTGGGGGGCGAGCTACTGGAAGGACACCCTTGGATAGACACCTCCAAGAAACAACATTTGGGCCCATACTTGTACTGCATCTACTGAATCTGTCCCTGATCCATTGCTGAGACCAAGCCCAGGGATAGGCGTAAAGGGGGAGGCAGGTGATCCAAATTTCCCCAACCTTCGGCTGGAGGAGCAGGGGGGGGGGGGAAGAGATGCGTCCAGTTAGTATTGGGTTGCTCTGGCAGTGGGTGAAACCCAGGTATGTTTGGAACACCCCTAGTGCTCACTGAGTGACTCAGATAACCTTGTGACCTGCGACCCTCCCTAGAGAGCTAGAGGCGGGGTGGTCATGGATGCCAAAGCAGAGTTCAGGCCGCGATATTTGAGGACCAGGGAAGTGCTTCCCTTATACGTTAAGTGGCCCCTTTTTCCATACTGAGAAGGGGAAGCAGAGTGCCGGAGTAGAGGCTCCATGCCAGTGACGCCCCTCTCAAGCGTGCTCACCAAGCTATCAACCGGCTGACAGAAGTGAATGCGAGAATTTCCCTAACAGGAGTCACCCGCAATTGACCAAATGCTTGCGTCCAGTGAACAAACTCCTATGTTTGTGTCCTGTACCTGATGGGCAGGGCCCAGTTAGCCCGCCTCATGGGCTTGGAAGGGGTTGAAGCACCACTGAACTGGTAGAACGTAACTTAGATCCCTGGTTGGGGATAGTGGAGCATGAGCTATCGTGCTTGGTGACCTAAAGGAGAGCAGCAAAAGTGGGTGGGTAAGGGAGAACAAGGGTCTCCACCAAACCATATTGATAAGGACACCTTGGGTCCTTGACTGAGTATCATTTGAGCACTTATTAATTCATGCTCAGTGACCTAAAGGAAAACTGGCTCGAGCGGCGAGTAAGGGAGAGCGAGGAGCTCCACCCAACCCTACAGACAGGGAGAGGGGTGCCCTCCAGTGGACAGGAGGGGCGGGAAGGGAGGATCCCTCTTGCAGAAGGGTCTCCTGGATGTCTCGTTTGAGAGGCGTAAGGAGCTAAACCTTACCCAAGGGTGAGTGTGTGAATGTCTCCCAGACACGGGAAGAGCACCCATGGGGAAACTCCCTGCCTACCTCAGGGTGGGCTGAGGGAATGCATTATCCCCATTGCTGTTTGCAGGATGTCCTTATTGTCACCCTATGCACCCCAAAGGGAGCAGGGGAGGCTCCACACAAGGAAGCGGGGAAAAAAGGGGGGCTTTTCCCTCCACTGAGGGGTCAACAGGGTAAGGGTGTGGCAGTCCTTTAAGCTGGAGTCGAACCAGCTACCTAAGGATTCTCAGGGAAGGTTAGGCCTACAGTCCTTCACTCTGCCAGCTACGCTAACAGAGGGAGGCCTGGATCATGGGAGAAACTGGGTCTTCCCCAATTATTGTAAGTATTTAGGTCAAGAAAGAGAGGTGGGGGGGACTATACAGAAGGGCCTGGGTTAGACCATGGCCCTGCCTGAAAAGGGGAAGTCCATCAGCTCATGGGGGGGGGGGGTCCCAAGTCACTGGGTACCCCTTGGGGCAGAGGTTCTCAGGAGAGGTGTTTCAACACCTCGTCTGGCTGGTTGTGAATAATTACCCTTGGTTGGAAGGTCGGCATCTCCCCTCTCCCCAGATTGGGGAAAGTGGAGGGAAAGTGGAGCCGGAATGGAGGGGTCCTTACACTGGGTTTAGAGCTAAGTGGGAGTTAACTCCTCGCTGTTGGCTGGGGGAGGAGGGGGTCGGACTTGGTGTTGTACAGGACCAATGGACATGGGAGAGGCCCCGAGGGAAGGAGCCCCAGATATTTTACCTCCCCCCAAGGGTAACGGGCAGTACCCAGAATGGGATTGGTCTCAGGCAGGAAGAGAGCGTCACCGCCAAAGGGGAGGTTAAGGACCACCGGTTGGGAGACCTGGGGCACTCTAGCTTCCCGTAGGCAAGCCACACACTGCAAGGTCATGGCCGAGGCCAGAGTGCGGGCGGCTGTGTCTGCGGCATCCCATCCAAATAAAAGGAGGTCCTGAGATGCTATCTCGCCCTCCTCAAGGAAGGCATCATATTGTTCCCTCGCCACTTTGGAAGTAGGTGTCTAAACTTGTTTATTGACTCCCAAACATTTATCTGCCTAGCAGGGCATGGTTATTAGCAACACAACTGGAAGGCAGAGGAGGAATATACCTTCCGGCCTAGTAGCTCTAACCCCCTAGCAACCCTCGATGTTGGGAGGAGGTCATGGGGAACTTGTCCCGGCCCTAAGGCCGCTTCTACCACCACTCAAGATAGGACTGGGTGGTGGGCAAACAAGGGGGAATCCGATCCCGGGACTTGATATTTAAGGCCTGCTGTATGTGATACTGAAGAAATAGAGCCCGGGTTCTGCCAGCAAGATGAGGCTAAGTCCCAAACACTCGGGTGGAGGGGAACCATGACATGTTCCGCTGATGTGAACACCAGTCCAAATAAAGAGTCGGTGGGCACTTCAGGAGATTGGACCTCCTTCCCCATGTGGGCAGAGACATGGCACAGAAGGTCGAAATGCGCCAAGAGGTCCCCCCATGTAGGAGCACATTACCGGGTTTAGAGCTTTAGCCAGTGCCGTCTGGATTGGTGCTAATGTGGGTGCAGTAACTTCTTGGGGGGACCATTCATGGGGTCAGTACTGAAATGGCAACAGCGCCAAAGCTTGGCAATGGGGCTGTTTAGTCCCCCTTGAGCCCCCTTCCCCTGGTTCGGAAGCAGGGGGAACACCTCAGGACCTTGGAGGCGGCACCAGGGACGGCAAGGTAATACGGTGGTGGGTAGAGGGCTCAATGGTACCGGGACTTAAAGGGGTGGTAGATACCCCAGCACCAACACCAGAGACTGCGTTCAGTGCCGCTTGCGGTGCGCCCAGATCTTCGAAATGCAGGCTGGCTTACCCCTTCCCACAGGTACCAGAGAGGGTGGGTTAGGCAGTAGGAGGAGCACCTTCACAGCTTCAAATGCCTCTGGAGTTGTAGTGAGCGGTACCGCCCCACCCAGTCCCGTGGGGAATCCCCTGTGGGGGACCTGGAGTGATGCCAACACCTCGGTACCATCACCAGTACCGAGCTGGTCTTGCACTCCCTGAAGACACGCAGTGCCACACGGGACCCCGAGGCCTCGAGAGTAGGCTGTCGCGCTTGCCCTGAGGCCAACACACAGAGCCTTTGCTCCCTGTCCTTGATTGCCCTAGGCTTGAAGGACAAAAAGATGGAGCAAGTGGTCACCAAATGGCTCTCACCCAGGCACCAGAGGCACTTCTCATGGCGATAATCCTGCGGGAAGGGCTTGCCACATTCAGTGCAGGGTTTAAACCCCGGCAGACAGCAGAAGAGTGCAATGTCAATGCTCCAGCTCAAGGGAGGAAACCTTCTTCAGTGGAACTAGGTCCACGAATAGGTGCTCCCAATCTAGCAAAAGGCTCATACACAGCAAATGACGAAGAGACAGGCTGCTTGCAAGTGCAAGGAGCGGGCTGTACCACAGAAAACGCTGAGGCAGACAAAATGGAACTGGGGAGGGGCCAGGCGGCAGCCACAATATAGCCACGAGGGGCAGTGGCCACCTGCCTTCTTCTGACAGGCTAAAGCAAAAAGTTCTGACCAATTATGTGCTGCAGCACAGATACACCTATTATTGAATGTATCCGAGCAGTGCTTGAAGAAGAATTCTACACAACTTAACTAATGGAAACCTCAAGAAGCATTATAAGCATTAAAAGACTATTTTAAAAATGGACCAAGTCAAGAATGAACTTTTTAAAAGTTACTTGCGTGTTGCCAAGATCCAAAGGAGTAGCCATATTAGTATAGTTCAGTAAAAACAAACAAATGAACAAGGAGTCCTGTGGCTCTTGAAGACTAACAAATTTATTTTTTGCATGAGCTTTTGTTGGAGAAAATCCCACTTCGGCAGATGCTTACTGAACCACATAGGAGAAACAGAGGTGTGTTTGCCCTAAATGGAGACTTCTATTTGGTGAATTTCTGGTTCCCACAAACCCACAAAGAGCAATAAGTGCTAAATTTAAGGCTCCTTTCAGAAGGACTCTAACAAAACTTCACAGTACATTAAGATGAAAGGTCTACTGGGGTCAGTTAAGGACCTAAATGTCTGTGCAAAACTTCAACTTCAACATTCACTGAATTGTCATATGTATAATGGAACTGTGTTCAATTGCTGCATGAAAATGGGGGGGGGTTGTTTGTTTGTTTAACCACAGTGCATCTTTCCTGGGGGACTACTGAAGTGAAAATATTTTGAGTTTATATACTTTTTTACATTTGTATTTCCTTCTGTGTTATCCACACAAGGAAGCCTTAAAAAAACCAAGCTATTATAGGATTTTTTAATTCCATAATTACATGGCACCTGTAATACAAGAAATCAGACTATTAGGTAAGTGTGTAATGAGGGAGTTATTAAAATGAGTATATGCTTATAACATGCTCTGACAATAACTGATCTGAAGAAACAATCAGATAAGAAATTAAACATATCTTCAAAATACCAATGATACAGCATAGTGGAGGTCATGGTAGCTACTGACTCATTATAGATAAGTCTTAAATGAGCGTAAGTTCCAAAGGGGTAGACATGTTAGTTGAGTTCAGCAAAACAAACAAGGAGTCCTGGGGCACTTCTGAAAACTAACAAATTTATTTTTCGCATGAGCTTTCGTGGGAGAAAATCTCACTTCTTCAGATGCTTTGAAGAAGAAAGTGGAGTTTTCTCCCACAAAAGCTCATGTGAAAAGCAAATTTGTTAGTTTTTAAAAGTGACACAGGACTCCTTGTTTGTTTAAATGAGCATGAAAGCTTTAAAATCCAGACCTACTTAAGCCCATCAGCTCAAAGACTGACCTAACCTAAGGGACCATTAGAACAACTGTTGTCAATCAAGGAGTAAATTAAGGTAACCCTCTGATATTAAAATTTTCACTAAAATTTTAATTTGTGTCTCAATTTTACCGTTTTCATGCTCTCCTAAGCCATTTCTAATGAATCAGTAGCCAGTACATCCTGCTGCATCACTGGTGTTTGAAGACATTTCTATTTAATTCCCAGATCTGCTTGCTCCTTTGGATTAGTTATCATTTATATTGAAGAGAGTAAGTTTTCCTAAACATTAACTGTTAATGCTTTTCCAAAAAAATAAAAAAATAAAATAGCTGAGACTTAAAGCAGTTTTATCAAAATAGCACAGGCAGCTGGAAATCCATGATGCAAACTCCCTCCCACACACAATATATCTATTCAAATTACAGAATAAGTAAATTATACAAATCTTGGGTTCCCCCGCATGCTAAAAGGCATGCTTTTATAAAAGTCAAAAATGACCAAATTTTTTCTAAATTCTAGATTTTGTTAAGAAGGAATAAAAGATTCCAGGCAATTTTTTACAGTTTGATCTACAAAATGTACAATACAACTAAGAGACCTTATGTTTTTCCCTCTCATTGGTAAGCACCAAGCAAAATGATAAGCAAATGCTGAAAAACAAACAAGGAGTCCTATGGCACTTAAATACTAACAAATTTATTTATCGCATGAGCTTTTGTGAGAGAAAATCCCACTTGGGCAGATGCTGAAAAGGGGACTTAAAATGATCCTATGACATGAAACATAATGCAACACTATGTGGGCTGCTCCTGATTAAGAGTAATCCCAATAAGAAAACTGAAAACAGTTCAGAGGAGGACTAGACCTATAGCTTGAACCAGAAACGATACCGAAGGCAAGCACGGCAGCTATTGACAATATAGACAGCAAACCCCTGACAACAGCATGGTCCCTATGAAGACCATCATGGATACCAGAAGTCATGGAGTGTCCCTGCTAAAGAATTAGTACCAGGTATAAAGAAGATTAAACAGTAAATCATCTAGGCTCTAGAGATCATAAGATGTAAAATGTCAATGAGGATGCATAGAAAGGGCAAGTAAATATGAGACTTCAAAATAACATGAAATTTAGGTCTGTTTTTAAAGTTCTAAAGCTTTAAAGGAAACTGCCTGGAATTCAATAATAATATGTATGGGAAATAAACAGTGTATAAGTGAAAAGTATTTAATATACAGTTGGGGAGGCTACAAATCAAGCTTCTTCCTTGTAAAATCGAAAAAGCTAAAAGGGCAACATAAATCAATGTTACTAAGTAGGGAGGTAAATAAGAGTACAAGACAGAGCATTTAAAAATATATGAAGAATTTGGAAAGACAGAAGATTGGTAAAGTTAAAAAAGTCAAAAGAAAAAACAAAGCACCAAAAAAGATTAAACAGTAAACTTCAGAAAGTACCTGAAATAGCATAATTTCCGCTATACAGAAGCTAGAGACAAAGGATAAAAGAAACAATTATGCCATTCAAAAAGAGTTTTAGCAAGGCCAAGAATATTTTTATTAAACAGGTACAGGAATTCTGTTTCTATCCATATAAGAAGAGATTGTGGAATTCTGCTGAGGCTGGTAATCAATTTTTCAAGGACAACAGGAGATAGATAACAGAAAATGTTAGGAAAAGGTCAGATACATTGAAAGCACAGAAAGCACCATACTCAGACAACAGAGCACCAGCACTTTTCTTTTTTTAAAGTCACATGTCCCACACAGTTGAATGGAAGTTAACAGGCTCCTACACCAGCTCCAAAGTCAAAGCTTTACCTTCAGTTCCGTTCAGCTTTCCATGTCACACAACATAACAATGGAAAAGGGGAAAACATCGATTCAACTAAAAAGCAACACATTCTAAACCGGAAAAGGGAAACATTTTAGCAACACATAAATTAGAGGGGCTCTCTAACTGCTATCAGATAGATTAGTAAGCATCAGAAAATTATTACTTTTTTTTTGACTAAACAACATCTACAATTACAATAAGAACTTCAAGGTCATCAAAAAGTTAACATGTAGGGCAGCCCTTGGGGAGAGAGCACTACGTATCTGAACAGATACACTACAGTGTTTTTCAAATGCATTGCTTTAAATAACTGACCAAGATATGATTCCAGATTAGCTAGACAACTGGTCTCTTCCAGTACGAAGATAATGTGTAATCACAGTCAGGGATATCACAAAAGTTATTGCTATACTGAATTAATTTAAAGCATTCCTTTGTTTCTAGATGATAGCAGTGACACATATATATTAGTCCCTGACCGAGAAGCACACAACACAGGCTGAACGGCATCATTCAAAACTTTATGATCATCTGGATATCTCAACAGAACTGTCTGGCTTTTAAACAAATCTATGGTACTGCCTATAGGACATATGAAGTGCAAAAAGCCACTCTTATTCCTCAGGCATCCCAAACAACCCTTGATAAACTGGCCCTTCTCAGATCCTATCCATTTAAACAGCAACTCAAAAGTTCAATGAACATAATCAGAAACCACTGAAAAATTTAATGGGTGAAACCCTAAGGTCTCAAAACCAAGCATCAATATCCAGCTTCCTTCACTCCTGTCAGAATACATCACTACTTTTTTGTTTTTTCTTTGATGGTTTTTTCACATTTTTTCCCCCCATAATTTCAGGGAGCAAGATGCATCCCAGAATTCCTCAGTACACCACACACAGACCCTGCTTTCCTTAGCTATCAACTACCTACAATCAAGGACAGATAATAATCGTAATACTAATAGTCAGGTTTATATCTTCCTCCACAGATTGCTACCTGCTTGACAAGTAAAAACCATATATTTCCTGTACTGAAACGATAAGACAAATTTTTTATGAATAAGTGGTGTTTCTGCAAAAGAAAACTATCCCATGCCGGGCTGAGAGTTTCATATTTGCAGTGTTTAATTTACTCCGAAGATTCTTCTCTTGCCAAACCACTACTTTTCCTCTAGGGTCGAGCAGGGAAACACAGTGGTCAAATTCAATCAGAAGCACAAATACTTTCTGAATCACAGTTTGGCATACGAGTTAAGTACAGCACCTATTGTGTTCTTTTGGGATGAATGCTGTTAGCTTGTGGCTATCTCAACTAAGGTTTTCTCTTCCAAAGTCACATTAAAAAATCCTTCGCATCTCTTCATGCTCAAAAGTCATGTGAGAAATTGCCTCTTGAAGCACTTGCCACTGTTGTGTTATATTTTTTGTTATTCTTAATTATTCGGGAAGGAAAGGAAAGACATGCATATAAATATTACCCACCCCCAACACATCTACCTCTCATCTTTGGTCAGAATGAATTTAGAATAGAACAAAACATAAAAATGTTCCTGATAAAACAGGCCTGAAACCTCCTGAATTCACCCATAACAAGTCAAAAGATTTGCAACCACAAAGAACTAAGGTGGAATTTACATGAATGATTTCTTCGTATTCTGGAGGTAAATTGTTCCTCAATTTCATATCAAGAAACGCTCTACAAGCTGATCTTTAGCTCTCAGAACATAATTCACATACAAACAAGTGTATTTCCCAAATATCTGGATTTTCATTTTTTTTCCTCTTTTTCATTCCACTTCTTGCCCTGATTAATCTGGTCCATTTTCAGAGTTACAAAAGAGAACACAAAGGATTATTAGCACACTATTACAAATAGCAAGAGTGACAAGTTGTCAGAAAGAAGAGTTCTGTTTACACTGGAATTAGAAGTGCTAGAAATCTGTGTAACCCAGAAGAAAAATGTGACTGTGATACACCAAATCCTGGATAGCTCCAAACTGGTAACACAATGCCTAGAAATCAAGGAACAGATCTTAAAAGATGATGGAAAATTCCAAGAGAGAAAAAGCACATATAAAGACTTTCAACTGTGTGATGTAAGTATTAATATAAATTTACCATGTGTCTATTAAACCTCAAAAAATAAACTACATTGATATGAACTGATCGATCCGGATTGTGTGTTGCTGGCTCCATCTTTGCCCTAACCTGATGTACAGAAATGCTGAAATATACTTAGCGAATTAGAACACACACACAGTTACCAGACCTCACTAAAGCCAGAATTCACCTCTCTTCCCCAGGAGTTTCTATTACTGACAGTTGAAAAAAAGAATATAAACTCAGCCTGAGTGAGGCTAGTCCTGGATTTCTCCCTCTAGGATCTATATGATACCAGAACCTACTCCTTCTGCCCAGACAGCCACTACCACCCCAGCATATTTTCATGAAGAGCTCCATTATCTAATCCCACTGCACCCTGCAAGTTCATTTACACTTCTCCATCAATTCATCAAAGAAATTGGTACACAACAGCTCTGTCACTCAGTGAGGCCTCTGCACACACACTCATTTCACATTCACTGCTTTAGATAAAGCCACCAGAAGCTTATTGACTACAGTAAGATTTTAAGCAATTAGAGGTTAGAAAAATGGTGAGCCAAAGATTAACAATAAGTTGAGGGGAGTTTACCATATAAAAGAAAACTCACCTTCTAAACCAAGGTCACAGGCCCATGTCTATTCTCAGCTTACCGCACAGGTTAGCTACAATGTGGTTTGCAGCCAGACTCCTCCTGCTCTGTGGGTAGGTGCCAGTGCTTCTTGTTGCTTAGAAGATGAGCTTTGGGAGAGAGATCTGCTTGTCAGGGGTACCTCTTTGTTTTAACCAGTTTCCTCAATGCCTCTGGGGTCAGGTGATTGTCCATGACCAGTAATGGGCATAATTTCTTCCACTTGAGAGAAAGTGCTGAGAGGTGCTTAGCTAGTTCACGTCTTCACTGGGTGTGCAACCATACTTCTGTGTTTGTCTGCATCCATTCAAGTCGCGTAAGACACATCTGAGGACGTCGTCTGGCAGAGTTTTGTATCTATTTGTATGCACGATGTTGCAGGAAATGTGTGATAAAGCTCCTCCACTACCTTGGTGGGTCCCACATTTCCCTCTAGCGGTGGGTCTGTTTTCCTCAGGCCTGGGAAAGGTCCTTCACCCCCTTCGGGCAGGGTTCTCCACCTTTCCCCAGTCTTTGTACCTGTCTTACTCACCGGCGTTCTGCCTGCCTTCCAACCGCACCTTGCCTCCTTTCACACTCTCCCGTAGCTTGCCTCACTCTCCGCTCCAGTTTCCCCCTTTCTCTGGAGGGAAGGCTTTTTAACAAGTCCTAGGCGGGGCCTTAAATAGCTCCAGGTGTGCTAAGTAACCTGAAGTAACCACTGCTCAGCTACAAGGGGACAAGCGACTAGCTGAGCCTGAGGCGAATATGCTGGCTTTCTAGAACTCTCCAGAATTCCTTCAGGCTGACCCTGGCACGCCACCATCACAGTCTTATTCAGTATGTCGGGAGCATTCCCAAAACACCGTGCAAGACATGCTTTGCACTGTTACACTGTAAGGGTGCACGTGAACGATACATCACAAAGGTGTATATGTGGGGTGTAGCACATCCCACAGGGATTTTCACACAGCACTAACAAGGTGTCTGGGATATGGGTGAGCACAGACTGCCAGCTACACTGAACTTGTTTTGAATAAATGGACAGCTATATCTACTCACAATTAAGAGGTGACTATGATAGTTTCTCTTGAAAGGAAAAAGGCTAATGAGCTAAATTACTGACCAACCTACACTACAGGGAAGAGCTGACTCTTTTTGAGGCATACAGAGAAGTGTTCTGTCAGAGTTAAATGTCACTCTCCAGAGAGGAAAAAGTCATTGCTCCCAGTTCATCTCCACACCACACCATTTTTCAGCTAATCTCAAAGTCAATCACCAAAGAGTGACTATTCCCATAGTTTAATAAATTCCCTCTGCACTGTAGTCAACTACAACGAGCTGTGTAGTCAGAATGATAAATACCGCTGGACAATATGGAGGAGTCCAAGATACACAACTTAATTTTGTTTGCTCCTAAGCCTGAAGCCACATTTTCCTCTGACTAGATATTCAATATTGGCTCACAAACCTCCCATTCTGCTGGGCCATAGCGGGAGTTGTCTCTGCACAGCTCTGACAGACTACAAAGATCAGATAGGATCTGTAAATAAAGTACATCCCGTTTATGACAGGCTGCACACAGGAGCCCTTGCCTTCCTGTGAGGCACCTCCCAATAAATTTGTTGCTGGGCATCACTTCATTGTGCCAGGAGAAAAGCTTATGAGGAAATTTACTTGCTTCTGACAATTTTACCTGTCTCCTCAAGGATTACATTGCAAGCTAGAGGTGTGTGGAAGGGCCGGGAGCTGGCGTTAGGACATCAATGAAACTGCTGATTTTCAAGTGAAGAAATTTAGAGGGAGCCAAATTACTGTTTTCCCATTTTAAATGGCTGGATGAGAAATTGCAGCCATTTGTTGGTCTCCACCCCAGCCTTCATGCAGATGCTGTGTACTTCAAAGAACGCAAGATATTTCAAACCAAAGCATCTTTCTATAGTGAATTTTACTGTTATGCCCATTCAATCCTACTCCTCTCTGCTAAAATACAGATAGCTCTATGTAAACTAACTGTCACAAAATAGATTATTCTTAGAAAGAATGTCCTTTGACTAGAATCAGCAAGAGCCTTTGAAAAAGCACATCTTCCTGTTCTCCAAGCTATTTTATCCCCAGTGCCCAGGGCTGGACTGTGTTTAGAAGATAAAAAGTTGGAAGTTTATCTAACAAGCTACTTTTATTCTTTCTATCACTAGCCCTGACACAAAGGCTACACAAGAACAAGAATGAGATAATATGCATCAAGGTCACACAGCACATGGGGGGGGGGGGGGCAGAGAGAGGTAATCTACACTCCCATCAAACATCACAGTCCACTCAGTGGTGCTCTGATAACAGCCATTTGATTTTTAAAGATGTCCTGAAAACAAAATCAAAATTGGGGTGAGGGGATTTTTCTCCTCTTTATGATAAAGGCAGATCGAAAGGTGTGTTTAAAAGCTGTTCATTTTGCATCCCCCTTAGAAATATAGGTCTTTCTACTTTGGAAGACTGGTGATTTGAGAAAAAGTGAAATGACATCACAAGAGACAGAGACTATGTAACAGAAAGGAAGAAATTTTCAGTCAAGCTGCTTAAAATTCTGGTTTCTGTTAACATATATGACTCAAGGAACAAATGAACACTGGAGAAACGATATCTTTGTTAAACATTCAACAATTCCTCGCCCCAGTTGAGGTGTAAGTGCTCAAAAAAGAGGAGACCCCATGAAAATTCTCCAGGAAAATCAGGGAAAACCTTGACTTACATTTCAAATAATTCTAAGATTTAAAAAAAAAAAAAATTAACACCTTTCAGGCTTTCTACATACATATCATAATACAGAGGAAAACACACACACACACACACACACACACACACACACACACACAAAACCACCATTTCTTACAATCATTACCAAGACACAGGTATGTTTAACTCTCAGCTGTGAAGAAATTAAGAGAACTAGAATCAAGTTTACTTGATTTTGAAGCCTAATAAAATCTACTAGAGGATTCCATATATGATGATATCCTAATTCTCTGTGAGACGGGAAGAGGTGTTATCCTAAAGCACGGGTCAGCAACCCAAAAGATAAGAACCATTTTAAAAAATTACTTCAATAACCAAATGTTTTGAAAGCCTCCATGGGTGTGGCCTCCTGATTGGAGGAGCTGGGCCAGGGTGCCTGCTGCAGGGTCCCCTGGTGAGAGGTGGGGGGTCCAGAGCTGCAAAGGGGGAGCCAAAGAGCCACATGCAGCTCTGGAGTTGCAGGCTGCAGGCACCTGTCCTAAAGTCACTAGCGTCAATTTTAGAGACAGAATCTGACTCTGGAATAGTCATAGGTTACTTGATTTTTGTAGCCGAAGCCTCCAACAGATCTGTCTGCACAACAAAAGAGCACCACCACAGGCTCAGAAGGATTGGCAGTCTCTTCATAAAAGTCCAGTCATTGGAACAGGAGGCATGGGGCAACTTAGAACAAAAGGACGGTGACAGAGAATCAAAAGTTGGGATGTCGAGAGATCAAAGATTGGCTGAAGAGTATGGAGAAGCCACACAGCCCTGGCAGATCCTACGCTTGGAAACAGCCACTCCCAGCAGTTCTTCCCTCACTAGAGATCTCACCATAATATGTAGAACCACATCCTAAATAAAACTGCAAATTCAAAGAACTTTTCTTTTGAAACTTTGGAATTGAGTACATCAACTGAAGTCTGATAAAGGGCACATAAGTGCATTACAGACTGAGTTCAGCCAGCTGTGGGGAATCAATAGATCCCCCTGGTTCTATGTCCCTGCAAGTAAGGAATCAATCAGGCAAGTGCCTCGCTCTCCTCCCACACAGGAAGCAAATCCGTTTACAATTCAGGAACAAACAAAAAATAAATAAAAACTGAGAATTAGGCAGCACCCTTTTGTTTCCATGCTCTATGCAATTAGTAACAGAGCAGAGCAGAAAGCTCTGCACTCCCACTTCATTAAAAGATAAATGTAGGAGTCTGATGTCATCCTGTAGCAGTGCTATGCCAGCACTGAGTACAGACATGGAAATACCAGATGTAAACAAACTGCCCACACGCTGCTCAGAAGAACAGAAGGACAGAGTTGTAGCAATATTGATCATCCTATGCTTTACCACAGATTTTATACAGACTAGTTCAGCACTGGAGAGAAAGCAGCTGTTATCTGTCCCATGTACTACTAAGGAACTCTATATGCTTAAAACAGGGACACAACATACCGCATGTTTGACATAATGATTCAAGATTGTCAAACAAGTTCAAATGGACTCAAATATTAATGATGAAAGATTAATACAACACTACACAAAAAGAATAGGTACTTTCCCACCCCTGTAGCTACTGAAGGGAAGGTAGTTTGGTCACTAACTTCCAATCTAACCTTCCAACTTTTTCCTTTTACAGGATGTGAGGCAAACTCCTTTTCTGAAGGGAAAAATCCTTTCCTATAATTAGTTTTACTATGTGTTCAGTCTTATTCACTACTGACAAAACTTGTTTTATGATTCTCAGTTTATCTGATTGATGAATAAAAATGAATCTCTAACCCAGGCATTATTACTAACAAATGACACACCCAATAATTCTCGATGCGTTAAAAACATCTTTCAATGGGTCATTATTTTCTCCACTACATAATCCATCTACAATAACAAGTAACCCTTATCAATCACCCCATTTTGTTTATAACATACCGTGGGGACCCGTTAATGCACGGGTGTTGGGGGACAAGCCGCTGTGACCACACATTAAACGGGCCGCGCATAAATAGGACCAATGTTCCCTCTAAGCTGCGCATGCATAGCAACAAGTGCTGACCGGCACACAGATCAGTACCAGCAGCGCAGAGCTGGCAGCCAGGGACCCTAGCCAAGCATGACAGGTCTTTCCACAATGCTCATGAGAAGAAAAAGGCAGCGCTCATAAGGCTCACTTCAAGTGTTTCCGTTCGCCAGCCACCTTCCGGTTGTAAGCACCACGCGTTACCAAGTCCTGCGTGTTACCTTGTTGGCTTCGGGGGGCATGATCGGAGCGTGTTAACCAAAACTGCGCACAAACGGTTCGCACACTAATGGGTCCCCACTGTACTTTTCAAGACACTGTCATTGGTCTGAGGGGTCCTTTCCTTAAACATCTGAGCTATACTAGTAACATCAGGGTAAAATGCAGATTAAAAGATTCCATTCTCTTCACCCATTAGGTTCAACTGAAGGACAAAGAACTTTTTAGTTTAAATATATAAAGGGCAATAAATACATAGATACACAAAATAAAAAAACCTTTTGGCTAGAATATAAAAGAATTGTGAGTGTCTAACACATTGATTCTCAACCTTTTGTGGTCGTGACACACTTGGCAGCATATTGCAACTCTACAGGACACATGAGCCCACTCCCTCCATGTCAAATCCAGCCGTCTCCTCAGCTCTCAATGACACATTTACCACTGTATGGCAACACATTACTGTGTCCCCAGCCATGGTTGAGAACCACTGGCCTAACATACAAAAATCATAAAAAATTAATATTTATTAACATATATCTGGCTGGGGAAAGTGTGTTATGGTTCAAGCTGCCATTAATGGGAATAGTAGTTCCAATTTCTTATATCAGGGATTTGCACTGGTGCTCCCACATAACTGGATGGCCACTGGAGACTGCAATCAGGGAGAATCCCCAGTGTGCACAAGATCTTAATTTATTCACCCTCAAAACAGAGAGAGTCTGTCTCAAAGGAAAGAAACACAATGTTTGTAAAAGATTTTGAAAATGTTAAATGAAATTAAACATACTCATTGAAAATTACTATAGGGTAAATAAAGATGCAGAGATCCATGCATCTTTGTTCTTCAGTAGCCACCTATGATTTCTACTTGTGCCTATCCTATCTTCACCAGTAGCTTTTCAACTGTGTGTCACTGTAGCTAGCACCACATCTTATCCAGATAATACATGCCCAAGGTTTATGTAAATGGAACAATTTGGTCTCAACAATTAAGGAGAGAGGGATGACAGTCATGATTGTCTGATTTACAAGTTTTAAAATGTCAGACACCTTCCAAGGATTCACCCAGAACAGTTCATATTTTAATGGACCCATATACCTATCACAGCCAACTCACATGAATAGGGATCGGAAAGGTAAGACAACCTGTGGTAGCTAAAAAGTACATGAAATGCCCATGCTGATATTCTGTGGCATTTGGCCAACAGTATCAAGCTCAGAATGGTCTCAGCACAGCTCTTTATGGAGTTAAGCTCAAAGAGGTCACAGGCATGACATCAGATTTGGAAAGCACTAGGCTTGCCCTTCTGTACTGTTGGAACTCAGGCATGTGAGCTTCTGAGAAAGTAGACGGAAAGAGAAAAATACTGACATTCTTTCTCTTGCAAATGACCAACCCAAAAATACCACCACCACCTCTCTCTTTTACAGCTCTTTTTATTAGTAGATCTCAAAAAACTTTACAAGAAAGGTCAGTATCACCATATCCATCTCACAGACAGGAAACTCAGGCATAGAAAGGAGATGTGACTTGCTCAACATTATCCAGGAAATTGTCAACAAAGCCAGGAATAGAACCCAGACTCCCAAGTCCCAGGGCAGTGCCCTATCTAATCTATTAGAATGAGTAAGTTTCAAGACTCATTGGTGAAAATCTTGGAGTTCCCCTTCAATCACTCAAGAAGACATTCAAAGGGAACAAAAACAACTTAACCCAGTGAGCAGAAAAGAATTAGAGAAACCCATGGCTCTTTTGGGAATTAGCTTTACAATTGGGAAAGATATGGCAAATGAAAGATCAACTCAAGTACCATTATGCAAAGAAAACAATTATAGAGCAAAAAGACTCAAGACATAATGCCAAGAAAGACTCCTGGAAGAAGAAATATTGAATCTGATCTACCTGTTGATTTGAGCCAAAGCAGGCCGCTTCCTGAACCCAAAGGAAAGTTTTCCTTGGGTACCAAAAATGTCAATTTTCCCAGAGTTTTATTGAGAACTGAATAATTCAATGATGCAAGAACATCTCTAGAAGTCAGGAGTTCTTTAGTTCTAAACCCAGCTTCAATGACTCCTTTAGTTATCCTTAAACAAGTTGTTTAACTTTTCCAAGTACATCTACACTGAGATAAAAACCTAAGGCAACAAGTCTCAGACCCCAGGGTCAGTTGATTCTGACCACAGGACTAAGAACAGTAAATGATATCTAGACTCAGGCTGGAGCCCAGGTTTTGAGACCCTACTTGCTCATGGGATCTCAGAGCCCAGGCTCTGCCCAAGCCCAAATGTCTTCATTGCAATTTTATAGTCTCATAGTTCAAGCCCCACAAGCCTGACTCAGCTGACTCAGGCCAGCCTCAGTCATACTGGTCTTTTATTGAAGTACAGATGTATCCTTGGTCTTAGCTTCCTCATCTATAAAATGCTACGTGTTCACTTTGGATTTCTGTTATCTTAAAACTCTTAACACACTTGAAACCATCAAGTTTGTCTATGTAGCTTTATTTCTTCTCTCTTACCCTCACTCTCCCAACCAGCTGCTTCCATTTTTTTGTTAAACTCTGGTTACTTCTCATATTAAATTAGATTGTTAACTCTTCTGAGACAAGCATGGCTTCATATTTTGTTCAGTGTCTCACACCGACAGGTTCCAAAGAAAACCATCCAAAACCAACTCAAACATACTGCTCTGTTAATCCATTTTCAGACAGAAAACACAACAAAACACAGAGATGTGGCATGCCTCATTCTTCTAAATGAACTATTTAATTATCATTTAGACTTCAAAGTTAAGTGCCACTTCACTACAATGGTTCTGTTAAAATTAATCAGAAACATCCAATGATGCTGGTATTATAAACAGAGCTTCAATACATCCATATTCCCATCTACCTTGTGAAAAATACTGTGTAAATTGTTAGCTTATTTTTATTAAACTCATGTTGTTAGATAAGCACCTAAAGCCCAGTGAGAAAAGTCTGTGAGAGTGAGCACAAGGGCATCTTCCAGCAATAGGCCTCAAAGGGAAATCTGTATAGATGGCATTTGTCTTTTCTATATCTGAAGCCTCCATGTTTGCTCTGGTCATTAACTTATCAAGAAGTAAAAATGAGCAACCATTTTAGGCACAATTTTAGATAAATGTAATTGCAAGTTTGGGGTATTTGTAAGCTGACATTTTGTGGGGAAGTGATTTAAATACAGAAGATTATATAGTCTAAATGAAATTTTCCAACATAACAATCCAAAAATATTTGTAGTGCTGTTTTATATACTAGGATATTTTATAGTGTTCGCTCTCTATAAAAGGGCACAAATTAATTTCAGACATATTTCTCACTGAACTGTATTGCGTGGAAAGCATGTGCTTTGTGAGCTATTCAGACGTCTTTGACAATAAAATGGCATTTGGCAATCTCAGTGAGAGGGTGGGGATGTGTTGTGTAGTATTGTAACTGGGACCATAAAAACAAATTCTCCCTCCCCCTTACCCACCTGCTGAGCAGTAACCCTCATTACTACCCATAGCCTCATAGACTTTAAGGTCAGAAGGGACCAATACGATCATCTAGTCTGACCTCCTGCACAATGCAGGCCAAAAACCTCACACACCTACTATGGCAATAAACTTTTATCCTATGAATGAGTTATTGAAGTCTTCAAATCATGATTTAAAGACTTTAAGATACAGACAATCCACCAGCAAGTGAGCCATGCCCCACACTACAGAGGAAGGCAAAGAGCCCCCAGAGCGCCAGCCAATGTACTCCAGGAGAAAATTCCTTCCAAGTCCCAAATATGGTGATCATTTAAACTCTGAGCACATGAGCAAGTCTCACTAGCCAGTCACCCAAGAAAGACTTCTCCGTTATAACTCAGAAACCATCCTATCCAACCTTCCTTCTCAGACCACTGGCATATCCACCAACAGTAGTCAAAACTCAGTCAATTGCCAAACTAAGACATCCCATCATACCGTCCCCTCCATAAATTTAGCCAACCCATTCCTGAAACTCCTTAAATTTTCATCGTGCACACAGTAACTGTTTAGATTTCCCACAGGCCACAAGACCAAGATGTAATAAAAGCAGTAGTGCAAGCACCTTGTTATGCAATTCCATAGCAAAGATAGCAAGTCAAGGTTTATGATGAAAAAGTAAAAGCTAAAGGAATTCAATCCACACATAAAAAAGCACATCTCAGAAGAAGACCACCAACTTTAGGAATTCTCTGCCCTACATTTTTCTACCATAACCCTTCCCCTGTCCCCCTCAAATTAGCAAAACATCAAGCCTGGAAAAATCAATGGGTACATCCTAGGAAGATACAGCACAGAAGATTATTAAAACTGAAATGCAGCTGTTATGATATCACAGGCGGTTTGGAAAGAGTCAGCAGAAAAAAAGGTTTAAGAAAATCAACCATGGTCTGAACATACTCAAGCAGAGAAAGTCTCTCTGGAGACAAATACTATTATTAAACAAAGCAGTTATTAGGCAAAACACTCAGATGTTTGCTCACCCCGCCTATGCAACATTATCCTAGGCAGATAAGCAGCACAATACAGTTTTAAATAGGTTTTGTTTTTCTTAAAGTAAAGAAGCTGGATTGACAATCCCCGAAAATGAAGTGAAGGTACCGCACAAGCAACAGAATAAGTTTCCCAAAGGTCCAACTTAAATATGCAGGCAAACCCTTTACTAACATACAGGAAGAGGGGGCACAACTAAAATCCAGACCCACAGGCAAATGCTCTGAGCGTACGAGTATACATCTAGAGGTAAAAGCATTTACACATCACCCACAATTTCTAGCCATCATTCTAATTCAGCTCTCTTTTGAGCTCCTAGATGCAAATTCCTGAAACATAAAATGGCTAAGTCAGGATCCAGATGAGACACTTTTGTGTGTCCCTGAAAAGGCACCTTACACTATAAACAAGAACATAGATCGTTTAGATTTCTCCTCAGGTGGGTTTGTCGAAAGTGCCACATGACTCCTCATTTGTTCTGGAAGGGTTTAGCTATTAGCAATGGAAACCAAAATTTTCACTGTTAAATGACTGGTTCAAATCCAGTTACAGTCAAACAACAACAAAACTTACATCCAACCAGTTATTCAGTGACCTACATGTCTTGGTGGTTTCATAATAAATGTAGGACATCACTAATGTGTAAGACCAAATACATTGAGAGCATCTGGTCTTTACTTGCATGGCAGAACAAAGCATTAGGATTCTTCTGACTGATTGATCAATGTGTCAGTATGGCATTCCCGGAGCTCATCTCAGTCATGAGACCATAAACCAGAGGTGATCAAACTTATGGAACTCAGGAGCCACATAAGTTGATTATTAAACCTTCACACGCCACACTGAGGCATATACCCACATACTTTTACCTACTCCAAAATTACCAACTCTAAAATTCATTGCACACTTTAATTTTTACCATAAAAAGAGGGCACACATCGATCCTACTAATGTCAGATTCTAATAATTAAGGCTACCATGAAAATTTAGGCCTATACAGTAAAAACTTAGCTGCTGCTTGATGCAGAAGATTACAGGCTTGTAGCAAGTTATTTAAAATCCTGACCATGCCGCACTTCTCCCTGGAATCCCCGAGCATGCCGCGGCGCTTCTCCCCACCGTCCCAACCCCCTCCTGAACTCCTAGGCAGGGGCTGCATTCCTAAATTGATTTGATGACGTTCTTCCAGGAGCCACAATTTTTCATTCAGGAGCTGCATGTGGCTCCTGAGCCGCAGTTTGGCCACGCCTGCCATAAACTGAAGAGCCCCTGTTTGTAAGTGTCCAACAGGAGCAGAACTCCAATTAATTAGTTATCAAGTTCTGTCAGGTAATAGACTTGCTGAAACTGATTTATGTGAAGGGGCCACAGTGTAGACTTCATTGGTGGCCTTGGTGAGACCCAAATGAGTTTACACAGTCAATCCTGGAAGAGGAAATTTGAGAATAATTGCTCTTCATTCCAACTTCTGGACCCTAAGTTTTCTTCCAAAAATTTGTGACTGCTTCCAAACAAGTTATTTATTAACTGAACACTTTAGTACATTGAGAGAACTAAAGAATCTCAATTTTGCTTTTTTCCCCATTGGAGATGCTGGCAAAGCAGAGACATTTTACAACAGTGTATTCACTTTCGCCATTAACATGCCGACCACAGTTACCAAACACCATCTTGGTTTCCCACATCTCCATTCTCAAAAGTTTTGAACAAAGTTCATTAGAGTGACTGGCCTTGGGGAGCTTCAGGATTTGCAAGCTTCAGGGATTTAAATCCAGAGCAGTTTAATTGCCTTTGGAGCACAATGCTATCAGTTGCTTAGTAAGACTACAAGATGACCATATATGATTAAGGGCTCTGCGATTTAAGGGATTATTTCCAGATTGGGATATTACATATTTCTTGATTTTTAGAGCAGGTTCTGATCAGTTTATGATTTGGCACTGCCCAGTGAGATTAATTTAGTGCATCCCTCCACATATAGCTTGTATCCTTGGATAATATATTCTCTTTCCGATCGCCACAAATGCCCGAACTGTCAACACTCGAGCTACCATAGCAGTAGAATTTTGTCATGATTTTAGTAAAGGGAAAAGCAGTGATGTTTCCTCTCCCTCTAAATAGAGAACTTGTTTTATCCAGCTGTGTGGGAAATGATGGAGATTATCAATCAGTCTGTAACCTGCCACATGGCATTTGGTTAAGATGCAGAACTTGGAAAAGGCTGTGGCAATAAAGCCACAAGAACATCTGGAAAGTAATAACCTATGAAGTTCCAATCCAGAATGACAGGCTTTTACACTGGAATTTGCTTCTCCTATTGGTCCAAAAGCAGCCTGAGTTTGTTAACCTTCAGGCCACAAAGCAAATCCAATCTGTTCACAAAGGCTTTGCTTTTTACAGTGACAGATTAACTATAATGGTTGAACTGTTTCGTGGCCTGCTCATTCGTATTGCATACATTGTTTGTTCATTTTGTGATGGCAAAGTAAAGTTGTAAATTTGAGGTCTGTTCTTGCTGCAGTCAACAGTAGGCAGCAAAACGTTAAATTTTGCTCAGTTATGTTCCACTAGTATAAATGTGCCCAGAGGCTCCAAGACAGACATGTTTTCCCAAATCAAATTCTAAAATATAAAACTCCTTCAAATCAAAATGTATTGAAAGTAACAAGACCACCTTTTGCAGTTTTCTTAATGGACTGGCTAGCACAAAAAGGGAGAGAGAGTGTTCTCTATTACATCACCTATTTGCAGCCGTCAATAGCCTGATCACTGCATACTGCTTCATCACCTGAGGTGTATGAGTGGGACAGTACTGAACTGGTTTTGGTTAAAAGACAAAGTAAACACAAGTCATTGATGGAGGGGGGAATCCTGTCAGCCTTGGTTGAGACTGTAAAACATATGCTCCTTCCGGGAACAGGTTGGGCTCCATTACTTTTTTGCACCCCTGCCACCTTTTGAGTGAGATATCAGAAAGATACAGATTGGATTATCATTTTTATGCAAGCCAACTACCTTTCCTTTAGCGTGCAAGTTTGAGAGGAGGGCCTATGAGATCTAAGGAATTATATTACTGAAATTCAGCAGTAGCTGACGACTTGCACAGACTGAATCTCAAAAGAATTCAGATTATGTTAATTGGTTCAGGCAGGTGGCATGAAAAGAGCAACAACTTCCCCAGGCCTCCTGATTTTGACAAGAAGAAGCTTCAGCAAATTGAGCTGCTGTATGCTTTAGGTGCGACCTTCAACCAAGCACGGTCTAGAAAAATCAAAAGTCAGCTTGAGGCAGGATGGACAGGATTGGTTTTTATCTTATAAATGTTACCACACTGCAGCCCTTCTTTTTATACCAGGCGTGGCCAAACTGTGGCTCAGGAGCACCACGTGGCTCTTGAAGGAAAAAGTGTGGCTCGTGGAAGAACGTCAGCAAATCAATTTAATAGGCAAAAGTATACAGCTATATGCCTCAGTGCAGCTCTTGAAGGTTTAATAATCAACTTGTGTGGCTCTTGAATTCCATAAGTTTGTCCACCCCTGTTTTATACTGACTTTGCAGTCACAATCCATTCCTTCACACAACAGAAAAAATGCACTGCTTTCCAGATACAGTAATGGCTGAAAGAAATGGATCCGCCACCTGCATCTAGGGCAGAAATTTAGCATTTGAACTGTTGTCTAGAGGAGACTGAGAAGACAGATTAAGCCTATTTATTGCACTGCCTATTGGTGGCTGAATGGAGTTTCAGGGTGGAACTTTCAAACAAGCCTAAGTGAGTTAACTTACCAAATCTCTGTGAAATTCAATGAGATTTAGGCATGCAAATATTAAGGCAGTTTGAAAACCCCAGCCTGAGGTACTAAACATTTAATTTTAAAGCCTGAGATGCAATGGGTTCCAAATTTCTTTCCTGAGCTTCTAATACCTGCTATCTCACCTCTGACGTCAAAAAGTGCAAGATTTTCAAAGACAATTCAGGTACACTGCATATCTGAGTGGCATTAGCCCACATTTAGTGTCATGAAGAGAGGGCATAAGTGAGAAACATCACAGATTCAGTTCCAAAAGGGGTAGCTTGTTTGATTTGCTGAAGTAATCTGAGTTGATGCAGTGAAATGTAATCACAAAAATTTATCTCTCCCTCCCATACTGTAAATTCTCCATTTTCTAGCATCTGACAAAGTGGGACTTCACCCACAAATACTCATGCAAAAAAATACATTTGTTAGTCTTAACAGTGCCACAGGACTCCTTGTTTATCATACCATGGGTTCAGGAATTTTTTACAAGAAGCTTGGACACTATTTTAGAAAAGCTTCTACTACAGTAGTTACTGCAATTCAATATGAGTTTATGTGATTTTATCTTCAATATATTTTAGTGTTTTAATGGGTCTTATCCTGTTATATATAACATGCCTAAAATTTTTACAGCTAACAGGAACCATAAAATTTACTACTATTCATTCAGTTGCTATCCTTTACTTGACCAAAAATACAGTAACATATACACAAGGTGACATCTTGATAGCTCTTACAGTGAGGCCTCCCAGTGCCCATTTTCAAGCCATCTCCCAATAGTAAAAATTCCTAGAGGAAATAAGTGGCTTATATCTGACTCACGTTGCTTCAGCTATCATCTACCCCACCACAAATATGCAAACTTCATCCATTCCATCTATATACTCTCCTAATGCTGAGAGGTACAAACCGAAGAAAAATGGATAATGAAATGTTAACATCATGTCAAGTTCCGAACCTGACTGTCACAGGCTTTTACTCTGTGGTCCATTAACCACTAGTAAGAGTGCTTCCAAGACAATAAATAAATAAATTAATGTTGACCCTTCTCCCTGCTATCTACCACTGTAGGTCACAACCAACACTGTCTGTGTGGCCTGGAGGGTGTCTCATGGGCTGTAGCTGCACACTGACTGGGACACAGGCTGAGACTCACTGATCTAGGGTGTTTGAAACTTAAAGAAACTTGTTCCTGTTTTGCACCAGACCAACTGAAAGTTACAATATCCAGGATCAACAACTCACTGCATATGTTTGATTGATTGTATATTCTCTGTTTATGGTCTAGAATTAGTCTGTACCAAAGGGTGAGAACAGTTCATACCACTAGGACTGACTGATATCACATATAACAGAGAAAAATGAATTTTAATGCACAGTCATGGCCATGCAACTGGGTCCATATAAAATATATTCCAGCAAAATCACTACAGCATTTCAAAAGATGGTTATTCTTATCTCTATCAGTTTCAAAAAAAAAAAATAGCTTTCCTTTAAAAAAAAAAGGGGGGGGGTAGATAACTTAAGTTGGTACCTATGACTACTGACAGATTCTGAAATTCAGCTAGCCCTACTGTAAGGCAAGAGGAGGTTTGCCATAAGGCCAGGATGTCACCCCGTCTCCAAGCTATAAGAAGATACATAAATCCAAATATACTGCCATTTGGGAAAAAGTTTTTGTCTTTCCTGGAGGAAACCAAAAGGAGAGTCCCTTTATACTGAATGGTGTGAAGAAGAAAAAGTACCAAGGGAATGAAGACTCTTTTTTTTCCATTGTCATTTATTTTTGTGACTAATACTGCAGTTTTGATACTCTTTTTCACTTTAATTTGAGGGGGCAAACTTGACCAGAAAACTCAGTAGCAAGCTTTTCAAGAATCTCACTAATAAATTAACTGCATAGTCTCGATCTCTTTTTTGCATCCATATCGGTCTGCCTTTTTTTTAAAATCTCATTTCAAAATAACACAATATAATAAAGCAAAACCCTATTACAAAACCAGTTCTCACATATTTGAGAATACTTATTGTGGGCTAGTTTTGTTCTTTCCCCAGCATCCTCAGGCTCAACAAAACTCTGTTATGTCCACCCATTTCTACTAGTTCTGTGAGCTGAATCTTCAGCAAAAGCTGCATTCCAAATTGAAAACCCCTCTTCCTCAACACAATACCCTCAATTAAAGAAAGTCAAGGCCTGTCAATAAGACTTTAGTTGCATTAGATTGTATCCCATTTAAAGTTCAATGGACATGCACACCTACTAGGATATTTACATATATACCTGTATCGTTGTCCTATTCTCATATCTTCATATCACGCAAGAGGGATCTGTATATTCTGTGTCCACATACACAGGTACACATACACACAAGTTTTCACCATTTAACAAAGATTTGAGATGGTGTGAAAAAGAAGCTTCATTTCTTGCTGCTCTTTCTCTGTTCTCCTGAGATGATCATAGTCACTGAGATGAAAAGACTCCCTCTGGAGTTCTCTCTCAGAGGAGAAACTATGCAGTACTACATTAATCTGTGGCATATTTTTGTCTACATGTCACTGAATAATACTTCTTTAGCCCTCAGTTTCCACCTAATTTGTCCACTCTCCCCCATGCCACACACACAGAGACACAAAGCAGAATTCTGAGAGCTCACCAATCAGGACCCCCAACAGTTTTTTGCTTTGTTTTGTTTTTTAATATATACAGGCTGTAGACTATGAAATTCAAGCTAGGCTGGACCTACTTTAAAATTAAGCTACCAAATATTACTAGTAAGAAATATTGCAAAAGTATGGTGGTGGTTGAAATCCTTTACTGAAAAGAAGTGCTTGCATCTTACTGCGTAACTCGTGCTGTTTTCTTCTTTAACTGCGTCTGAAATTTCAGCAGGGTAACTGCCTTTCCTACGATTAATGACCCCTCTTGACTGACAAGTCTCCCTAATGATATAATCTTACATATTTAACTCATCTACACATTCCTCAATGGCTCCATATTTTTCAGTAATACCTTTTGATCCAATCTTCTGAGGGGTACCCCCCTCAGGGATTATTCAATTTTCATATCAGCAACCCAAACTCCTTTTGTTATGAAAGAGTGGAACTTTGTGAGACTCAAGTGCTGGAATGTTAACTAAACAAAATCTAGGCAGCTAATGCCTTTTAAACTAAGTAAAAACATATCCTCTTTCGTCTGTTGTTTTTGTTTGTATTTCCTTTGTTCTCTCATGTATTTATCAAAAATGCTTTGAAAACACTAAACTTAAGAATCTGAAGAAGGAAGCAATCCCACTAGCAAGTGTGATTCAAGACAGAGAAATCATTTTAGACACAGAACTGTCATCTTGTCCAACTTTCTTTTGAGACTATGGATCCAAGTTCTTGGAGAAGCTGTCAAGAATCGAAACTGCTGCCTCTTGTCTGCACTTATGATGAAAACTGCTTTTGCAGCTAATTTATACAGGACTTTTGGTTAAGGGCTCATCTTATAAGTGCAGTTAATTACAGCCTGTCATCATCAAACGAGTATTATGTCAGTTCCTGAATGCACTTATTGCAGATCCCCATTGGTCAGGTAGCATTGGTGCCCTGGTATCTGACATCAATAAAAACAATCAATTACTACTCATCTGAATGCAACAGAACCATTTACTAACCACTTATTACCAAAAATTCCATGTCCAGTTAAAAAACTAACCAAAAGTGATCAAATAAATAGACCTTACTCTGTACCTACAGTGTGCTTTAGTCTCCTTCCTCTTTAAACTACACTGTACATTTTTCCTCCTTTGTACCAAGTAGTTCTGCTTGAGAGTCCCATTCACTCCTACCACCCTAGTGTTTAATAAAACAAACAAGGAATCCTGTGGCATGTATATATTTCACCTACGTATTGCAGCTTCCATTTCACGCATCTGATAAAGTGAGATTATACCTACAAAAGTTCGTGTGATAAATAAATTTGTTAGTCTTTAAAAGTGCTAATTTGTTGAAATGGACTAACCTGGCTACCCCCCTGGAACTAGTGTTTAATAAAAGTTCTACCTTTTTAATTCCTAATCCATCTGCAACAGGACATCTACTGCTCCCATCCTCTTTGCTTCTCACAGACCACTCACAGGCCTTCTCTTGAGTAGATATCACCATGTACCTTATTTACGGTATTTCACTCCATCACCTTCAACACTGTGCAGACAAAGGAGTTGCAACATTCTCCAGTTTTACTACCTCTTTTCCAAAAGTGAAGAGGGGAAACTCTCCTTTGAGCTGAGCCTCTGTTTTACCAAGCCCTACTATTCTCTTTCACCCTCTCTCTTCTCTTCCCCCCCCCCCCCCCCCGCACTGTTATCCAGCCTCAATGTTAATGGGCTAATTAGCTCATTAATTTCCCAGCTCCAACCTCATCTGGTAATCAGGAACACCTCTCCATAATCAGGCCCTCTCAGGGGCATAAATACACAGTGACCAGAGTGCTGGATCAGTTGCTGATTCTTAATGCATTGTTACACCCATCTAAATAATCTATCATCTAACCTCATTCTTTTCATAATTACAAAGCTATCATAGGTCTCTTAATCTATTTTTCAGTGAGCACCAAACCAACCTCCTAAAATTTGCACAGCTTGGGTTCTTTACATTAAGGGTCCTATCCAAGGCCGCTACCTGCCTAAGGCAATATCAATATCCTTTCCATAACTCACTGACATTCAAAAAGTGGATCCAACAATGCCTTGTACAGTAGCACTATCAACTTGTTTGATGCTCAAACCCAAAATGTTTCACTTGGCTTTCACATGACTGCTGCACACTGGGATGATGTTTTAACAACTGAACACCAGAACCTCCAACGTCTCCTCTTTGTCGGAATGCATCACAAGGTCACATTTTTTTTAACTTAGTTTCTTGTTACCAAACTATTTGCTTTTAAACTTTTCTATTTTGCACTGCATATGTCAACTGACCAATCATCTAAATCCCTTCAGAGCTTAATATAACATTAATCAGAATTTGCCCTGTTTTCAACTTCCAATCATCCACAGATTTAAAGATCCTGTTTTAAACCCTTATTTCCATTTTTAAGATACCATCTATTGACAAACCAAGGGAGTACGCAGCCTAACGTCATACACTCTGTTTTCATAAAATGATTCACCTATCAAATAACTTATACACCAACAATACAAAAATGGCATTGTGACAAGGATTAAAAAAGACCACAATATTGTAACACTAAGCCTACATACATCCATGTTATTACTGTAATAATCTTTATACAAAACATGCCATGTGAGATATCATTTGGAAACTAATAACTCACTGATCATTAATATTTTGTGCAATGCACGTAAGTGGTGGGTATTAAGAGTCACAAATATATGTTAAAATTATGACTAAAACATGTTAAACCAGGCATGTTGGGGGAAGTTGTTAACCTGGTCTATCTTAAATGTTAATTTCCATATAAGCACTAAAGAGGATCATCAAGGGAAGAGATGGCACGAAACAGAACAATTTCCATTTCTACAAACACAAATGAGAGATGAAAGAGCATGGAGCTTTACTTCATCACCATAGACAGTGGTTTTCAACTGGTGTGTCATAAGAACTGTTCAAGTGTGCTGTGAAATTTTGTAGAAAGGTAATGAAAATCAATGTAAAACAAACATTGTTTCATCTTAAACTGTATTCAATCCAACCAAAATTACAACTCATAAAACTCATGAGAAATTATCATCAAATTAAAAGCAAGCAATAGGTTTTTCAATTCAAAAGCGTGCACATTCTAAATTCAGGTGGCCAAAGGCAAAATTGAGATGACGTACTTTTTTCAAGTGTATCTGAAACATTAATGCATTTGACTCTTCTTTAGCATGTCTTTTCAAAAAGCTAATGAGACAGTGGTGATTAATATCACTGTGAAATTGTAATATTAACACCAGATGAGGAGAATACAGATACTTAATGTTACATTTTAAAGTCTGTGGCCAAACAGGGAGAAATAGTTTCCCTCCCAGAGACGAGAGAAGGCAAATGTGTTCCCTCTTGTATGTCAATTTAGCATGGTGGAAATCAAGACAATGGAAGCCCTCTTTACATACAGGAGGATGGGATGCACAAAGAAAGGGAAGAACAACATGAGGTCATCTTGCCTCCTGAAACGAAGTCACTGAACTTTGAAAGATACAATCAAAGAGAGATACCAACTTTGGCACACATCATTAGAAAGACGCAAGGGAACAGAGCTGTCGTGGGCTGAGAATGATGGACCCTTCAATCAGAGCATGGGGTTTGAAGTCTCTGGGAGCTGAACATAGGTGAGAAACCTATATAAGCAAAGTATGTACCTTGCTAGATTAAACTTTAGACTTTTAGATGCATATTTTCACATTCATTTGCATGTAACCCTAACTTTATTCCTTTTACCTGGTACCACTTAATCTATGGTCTGCTTATAAACTGGTTTAATTCTTACTACATACGCTATCTCAGGGCTGTGTTTAAGCAGAAGGTGTATGTACTCAGTTAATAGGTTATGATGTGGTTGTGTGTCTTCAGGGGTACAAACAACCCATACTCTTTCTCTGAACTGTCCAAGACAGGACAGAACACTACAGAGCGCACAGAATGCAGGGTCACAGCTGCTGAACCATATTCATTTAGCTCAGCCACTCAGGATGCAACCTGCATGAATGTAGGCTGGTTGTGAGTATCTCATGGTGTGCACTACAGAAGCAAAGCATGGTAAGACACTCAGGGCTGAAGGACAAGTAATAACAGAACCCTTTATTAATCTGAATTGCACTCTGAACCCCATCACAGAGCTGCACTATCGTAATAACCAATCAGATAGTACTGGCTAAAAGGCAAATTATTTAATGGCTAATCTTATATGACATTCACATGTTGATTTATGGAAAACAATGAAAAACTATTTCATTTGAAACAGGAGTTTATGGTTCTGGGTCACTATGGCACCAAGTTTGCTTCTGTCTGCTACAGGACCACTGTGTGGTCTGGCTTTAGGGTGGAAAAAAGCATGTTCATCCTTTGTATTGTAGTTCAGAGACATAGCCATCGGTGGACCTACCACCCATTTGACCTGAGGCCCACCCACCTTAGACCCAGCAGTGGGGCAAACTTTGCTGCCACAGCCATGGGGCCACCCAGTGGCCAGTACCCATGAGCGGGGCAGAGGCACCAGTGCCAGCATCTCTGTTTCAATCACAGCCACCAGGCCCCATGGTTGAGAGCAGAGCTGAGATGCCAGAGCCTTTGCCCCACTCACAGCTGAGGCCACTGCCGCCCCAGCATGGTGGCTCTCCCTCTTCCTTTTGGGGTGTGGGGGAAGAGGAGCTTCTGGTCCTGTGACTGGAAGCTGCCCTTGGCTTGATCCAGCCTGCACTTGCAGGGGCCCAGCCAGAAAACACAGGCTTGCTATGCCCCTGCTGTAGTTCTTATTTCACAATACCTTTGGTCGTAAAACCTTTGTGCTTTGAGCCCAGCCTCTCTTAAGTCATATGAATACAGCAAAGGGAGCAAAATAAAGCAACCAAGTAGACACTCATACATTACATACAGTGTGGCTGCTATGAAGAGGAATAAAAGAAAAAGTTAAATATTTACTGCCTCACAGAACGCAAAATTTCTGCCTTAATTCTCAGGTCATACTTGGTAACCCTTTGTATGAGTCTGAATCCAAACAGCTTACTGGGTTTGCTGAAATATTTCTGGAGTGACCTCATGACTTGCCCTTCTCTGCATCTACACTTCCCTTTTCATACTGTACGCTCCGATGCACATGCCTGATGAAGTGTGATTCCGCCCATGAAAGCTCATGCAATAAATAAAGCTGTTAGTCTTTAAGCGTGCCACAGGACTCCTTGTTTGTTTTGCCGATCTAGACTAACATGGCTACCCCTCTGGAACTTTGTATCAGTGTTGCCCTTACCTTCACCTGTCTGTCAAGTAGGTAGCTGCTGCAGTTGTATAAGATGGGCAAAATGGCTGCAGAGTTCAAAAGACCACTTTTCATATAGGCATGCAGGGCTCAGAACTGCCCTGCAGTCAGCAGAACACAAAACTGCAGGCTGCAGCCAACAGCCAGCTTCAATTTCTGTTGCATCAGATGTAAAAATAAATTTAAAAAATCAATTACAAAATAAAAGTCCTCCTTTTTTTAGCCAGAAAAAATTACAATTTGTAGCCAGCCAATATCCAGATGTTTCCCCCTTCCAGTCTATACTTCGTTTTTCCCAACTGTAGTCAAGGGTCCCAAATTTACACCTCCTCATTAGGGTCATGTACAGACTGCCTTACAGAAGCTCTGGGAAGAATAGTGTGCATCACTGCTGAACAGCTAACACCTAACTGGATGGAATGAACTCTCTTCCTCATGACAATGGGGACACCAGAGATCTACAATTCTAACAAGGAAGAAAGCGTTTATGGAATGGAATAGAGAAGGCTGAAGCTCTTCCAACACTGATTGAATGACCATAGCCTCATATGACACTCTATTCCTGCTGTGAGAAACAGCCAGTGACTGAGATTTATATTGGGGGCCCTGCTGAGTGATGGCGAGAATGAATCCATTAGCCAGAGTTCTTTAATCTTCTGTTCCTCCGGTCAGAGAAATACTCAATGAATGCAGTAGAAAAATGAACAGTACATGTCACACAATGGACAGTTCAAAGTGCTCATTTTAAACCTGATATTGAATACTTTTTTTAAAAAACAAAAAAGGTGTCTTGGAAGTTGCTGAGCATTTTAAGTAGTGCCCGACTAATACAGAGCTAATAAAAGAAAGGATAAAAATCAACAGACTAACCTGGTAAAAAGGAAAGCAAGAAAGGACAGATGTGAAAAGAGAAAAAACAAAAAGTTAAAGATGATAAATGCTCAAAATAATGACAAATTAAAGCAGACTAAGAAATATAAATAATCTTTGACTTCTGTAGTTAAGTAGTGAAATAGTCACCATCTCAAGGTCTTCATTGTCAAAAAACATGTATTGCACCAGGGTAGAGGCACTAGTTGGAACCTAGTACACAAGCAGTTATCTCTGGTTTTTTCTCCCCTTTCACAAGCATTCATTGTTCAGACCAAAGACTGCTAAAGATGGGGGAGGATACATGGGGAAAGACAGGTCTCAGGGGGCAGAACTGATTCCCACGTTAGGAAAAAAAAACGTAACTTTTCTTCAATTTGTGTTTATAAACGTGTCTTCTGCTCAACAGAACTCACTGCTTAATGCAGTGCTTGGTTTTTGCTCAGTCATTTGACTTGCTTACATATACTTTTTGCAGAATAGCCTAGTACAAGCAATCTAGAAGTATAGCTGTGTGTGGCGGAAACACAATAATTGATTCATACAGACACCCCTTCAGACATGCTGTTCCTGGGTGACTCAGGTTAAACCCCCAAAAATCATCCACAACCTGTAGCTCCAAAAGGGAAGGCACTAAATTTTGTCATGGAAGTCAGCAATGTCTTCAGATTTGAATGTAGGATTCAATTTTTGCAAAAGGCTAGAGGGAAAAATCTCTTCCTTAATTAAAGATGCACTTAAAAACAAGACTAAAAATGGTTTCATCACGCTTCCATCCTCTATTCAAAAAGGAGAATCCTGATTGAATTAGAGGATTAGGAACTTTAATAAATTCCTCTCAAGTGAGTACTTACAGAAGTGACTCAGGGTGCCATAAAATATGCTAAAGGCCCATTCTGAGAAAGCATGCCGCATCTAGCTTCTCCACAGCACTTGAGGTTTCAATGCAAGTCTTGAAAAATTTGCTGTTTTTTTTTTTTAATAGCACACGCTCCTGAAGGTAGGTGATGACATGAACAACTCAACTTTCATTTCAAATAAGAGTTTCCAACCCCCATGGTGCCAAAGAAACACTTGAAAATGTGACCCAAATGTGACCTTAAGGACTCAATACCCCAAAAGCAAATAAAAAGAACCTCCAATGTATTTAGTCGATTTTTGTGGAGCCTGACAGGATTTTTGAACTCTTGAGGTTAGCAACGTTAGCAACTTTTGTTGACAGAGCACAGAGCCTAGCACAACGAGGTCCTGGCACATGACTAAGGCTCCTACGTGCTACAGCAATACAAATAATAAATAATGATAATGACAAAGGGGCATGTCCCACCCTCATACTCTTTCTGTACAGTGGAAGGTGCCCTAAATACATTAAGTTTCAATCATCTTGTCAGATAGAGTGCCACAGTAAAAGCAGCATTTCTCCTTTTAGTTAATCTGCTTAGTTTACTTCTGTGTGCGTTTACATTATTATACACAGTATATGGAGGGTAGACAGCCGTTAGGGACTGCTGAGTTCAACTGTTCACTCAGGTCAAAAGCACACACATGAATATACACACTCCAACCTGCTGGCACCCACTTGAAGCAGCCAGAAGGAATAATACAGTGCTGGTACCCAAGGAGTCAACCTCACTCAACAATCTTCTCATGGAGATAAATGCTCAAAAGCAGATTTCAATCTCCAGTGGTATCTTATTCAGTTAAACCAGGGGTCTCAAGCATGCAGCCCCTAAAGCTATTTCCTGCAGCCCACAACAACATTATTGTTACCAGTATTTGCAATATCATTGTATGAAAAGATTTCAGTGGTGCGGTCCTCAGGCTAATGTAACTATTCCTCATATAGCCCTTGTGGTGATTTGAGTTTGAGACCCCTGAGTTAAATGGTCAATATTTGTACCTGTATAGCATTTTTCAGAAAATATTTTCATATACAAGGTAAGATTCAGAAACACCCCATGAATGCAAGTAAGGTATGTGGGATTTTTTTCACCCACCTCCAAAATGCAGTCATCCTTGCATTTCTGCAGTTTCTTCCCTCTGGACGATGTCAAAGGACTGAACATAGTGAGATCACATCTCTATGATGCAGGTTTCACAGAAGGGACCTGTCCAGGGTAATCATGGGACATCTCTGGTAGGTTTTGGAACATAATCCAGAACCCATGCACAGAAAGATCCAGCCTGCTGCCATGATGAAATCCCTGATACGTCTAAAACATCCTCTTACCTAGATTCAAACTTGTCCTGAGGGGTTATCATTACACTAGGAAGCAACCTTCACTCCTAGCAAAATTGAACAGAATTATTAGCTGGATTCTGTAGTCAAAGGAAATGATTAATTCAAAGTTCACTACACAGGCTCTGTGCAAAATACTTTAACCTGCATGTTCCAATCTCTGCTGGCAAATGAGCCTACAAGTTTGGGCTTTTGGAAAATTACTCAAATCAACCACATGCCAAAAAGATCTCCCCAACTGTATGTCAGAGAGCTTAAATAGAGGGATACAAGACACACTGTTCATCTTCCAAAGGGATCTTATTCTTCTTGGGTGAAAGGTGCTGTTGAGTTAAGTAATGAGAGAAATAGACAGCCAATAAAACAGAAAATGTCATATTGCCTCTTTATAAATCCATTTTACACCCAAGTCTTGAATTACTGCATGCACATGTGGTTACCCCACCTCAACAAAGATATTTTGGAGCTGGAAAAGGTACAGGAAAGAGCAACAAAAATAATTAGGGGTATGGAGTGGCTTCTGTATGAGGAGAGATTAAAAAGACAGACTTTTCAGCTTGGAAAAGAGACAGCTAAAGGGGGGTGTGTCAGATTGGCAGAGACCCTGGGGATTTTTTGCCTTCCCCTGCAGCATGGGGAATGAGTCAGTTGCAAATTCGGACTAGTGTAAATGGTGGATTCTCTGTAACTATAGTCTTCAGATGACGATTTGAGGACTTCAGTAACTTAAATCAGTCTACACTTGCTGCACTTTTCGGCAGCAGTCGACAGGAGACAAGCAAGTTACGTAAAATAATTTGCTTATCTCCCAAGGACCAACTAACAAGCGCTTACATACTTTGATAAGGCAACCAGAAATGCCATCCAGTTGCCTCAGTAACACACCACTTCCAGGGCTGGAGTTACTAGGGCGAACTTCGGAGTGATTGAGTGCGTCTACACAGACTGCTCAATCAAACCCAGGAGAGTGGGCTGATGGCAGTATAGACTAAGCCTCTGCCAGAAGTTATAGGTCTATTACAGGAGTGAGAGGAAGGTTGTTTAACCTGCAATATGAAGGAGATGAGACTAGCTGATCACAATGGTCCCTTCTGGCCTTAAAGTTTATGAGAAACACTAAACATACTTGGGCGATGTACTCTGACTGCCAACACAACAGGCTCCCACATAAAGATGTCAAGTGAAAACCAACTGGCAAGAGGAGATGAGGGCCCCCAAGAGAAACCTTCAGAAGAACACTTAGCAACAAGGGAAAAACAGTCACTCTCTACATCACAGAGCAAATGGAAACAGCAGCAAACAACAGAGAGGAGGAATGAAGAGACTAGTTTCGGCCCTGTGTGCCAACAGTGGTACAGAAAGTACATAAATATAGAAAGAACCTATCGGTTTAAGTGACACATGTAGCTCTTCTCCCCTATAAAATTTATTTTACCAAACTAATTATGTTCATACAGGGTCTGGGAAGTGGAAGAGTCTCAAACACAGTTCAGCATAAATTATAAATTAGTTTTGTTCTAACAGGGTCTGCAACACAATCATGTTAACTGGTCCTCCAAGCTTTCCCATGACCCTTAGCAGAATGCCAGCCAATAGAGAAAAGAAATGTGCTTTGGGCCCTTTTCCATTTCTCAAGTATGTATAAAGAAGGCCTGGAACACTTTCTTTTCCACATCCATCAAAAAAGATGTCTGGATGCTTCAGAAATACCAGAAATAGCAAGTCGTTTCTTTCCTGTTTTGACAGTGTACTTCTCAGAGGACTAGGAAGCTGGAGAGTTTCTTAGTCTTTAAAAGAAAGAACAAGAATGCTGTATTTCTTCCAAACTGCCAGTCAGGTAAAGAGTGTTAAGTAAATTCAAACTGTTTGAAATAATCTGACTAAATCCCATTCTTCTTTCAAGTGTTAGAGGTTCACTTCCTTCCTACATGTAATTTAATAACCCTACTAGCTTTCCAGCCACAGTGTGTCTTCAGGAAAAATAGGGTAGACAAAAATCTGAATTTCTTTTTTAAAAGGTTTTAAAAGATAATTTTAAGACTTTATAAGGTAGCTAATAGTACACTATTTGTTTTCTCCTTTCAGGTTACCTTTAAAATAGGAAAAAATCTTTGAAATGCAACAAGATGCACACAGGATCAAACATAATGATCATTCTCACTATAGGAAATTAACTCAGAGGAGACTGGAACATTTATAGTGATCCAGAATGAAAATTAAACCTAAAAATAGAAAATGTTAACTGCGCAACTACTTGGTCAAATGCAGATATGATCTGATGAATCACGATATACCTGTTTCATACACTCCAAAGTCAAACTGAACTAGCTCCCAGATGGATAGCACAGATGCCCTCAGCCAGTTGTTAAAATAATTTAACTTAACACAGTTATACAGCTGAATCTATATCAAAGCATTAGCAAAAACTGGACAGACATTTCTGCTCGCAGTGGACAGGGTCTGTAATCTCAGCTCATCACCAAGGAGCTGGGAATAGCAGCTTCACATGTCACTCCACTACATGTACCTTTCAAATGTTGTGCAGCTCTATGTGACATTTTATTCAAACCTATTAATTTGTTAATTTGCATATTTACAAATAACATGCATATAATCAAGCTTCCATTTTCAAAAACTGTCTAGGATCTAATTGTGGCATGAAAGGTGTCATCCTAACAGATTTGATTAATTAAGTCCTTGTTTATCTACAAAGAAGTGGCAAGCCACATTTTCCAAACAATATCCCGCAATAATACCCTCACTTTGATCTGGGATAGAGCAGAACACCAACCTAAAGCTAGCCTCATCCCCAAATAATGGGCATCCATTGGCCTCTGTTCCAAATGTAAAAAATGGTAAGGTTGCAAAGCCAAGCACTAAAAGTTAAGAAATGCCATAACTAAAGTTATCTATTAAAGTTCCATTCAGATTCCTCAATAATTGTAGCCTTCAAATGGGTCAATGACATTTACTTCCCCAAGAAAAGGTGCATGAGTCTTAGTTAATACAGATTGTGAAGTCCAGGGACATACTGATAACAGCCAGTTGAAAAAGCTGGGGCTGTATCATACGGTCTCTTGGCTTGTAGTTTAGTACACATTCCCCTGGTCTACAGTCTATTTTGTTGGAAGGGTCTCTTCCTCCCCCAGTCCTTCTCCCTCAATTATGACATTTTAGCTCAGAGGTCTCAAACTCAAATCACCATGAAGGCCGCTAGCTAGCCATGAAGTACATTAGCTCAAGGGCTGGACCACTGAAACCTGTACTTACAACAATATTGCAAATATCAATAACGGTAGTGTTGGTGTGGGCCACCAGCAAATAACTTTAGAGGCCACATAAGGCCCACGGGCCATGAGTTTGAGACTCCTATTTGACCTACTATATGGGAAGCTATTACAGAGCTGGCAGATGCAAGGCATCTGGCACTAAAGCCAGTCCATTATATTAGAAAGCTAACACTCCACCCTGTCTACTTCCAGCTCATAGGCATAGCATCCATATTGTGCCTGATTTAAAGCAGTGGTCTCTTGCGATTCACCATTCCTTCTAAGAGGAGGAAAACATTCAACAGGAAAATGAATGCAGACACCAATGGAAACCATTCATAATTCTTGGGCAAAAATAAGCCATGAGCTAAGACGACACCTAACTGCATCCATCTGTAGCAACTTTCCTGGGCATTTTTATATGGAAACAAAGGAAAGTGAGCTGCTGTTCAATCCTACCTTCTTCCCTTTAGAGTTGTGTTTATGCACAAAAGTGCAAACCCTGCATCTGTATGTGGTAGAAGATAATAGAGTGACTGGCAGGAGAATGAAACGGGATTTTTTTAATCATAAACTGAAACGATTTCGACTGCAGTAGGGAGACTCCTGTTTTTTATTAAATGACCTACAACAGTGATGTGCTGATCCTTTAGGTTTTAAAGCAAGCCTTTCTATAATGAGAGAGCACTGGCCCTGCACATAGTACATCGCTGCACTGGGCGCTGCCTCCTGTTTCTAACCTTATTATGACCGACTATATTAAAACTGGTTTAAATGTAATGAAGTCTGCAACCTTTACAGCTCACAAATATGACAGGAAAATAAAATTAGCTGAGCACAGAAATGAGGGAGTTTTAAAAATCCTTCGCTTGTCTTCCAGTAGCAATACATACGGAGCAGGCAGAGATCACAAAATCAAGGGACTTTAAGCCAATTTAAAATTCAAACTACCATTTCTCCATCTTCAGCCTAGCACAGCCCCAAGAGACATAACACTCTTTCTCTCTTTCTCTTCCCCCGCACCTCCCATCCCTCCCCACCCACAACTGACATTGCTTCTACAGCTTTTCATGCTTGTTTTCTGAAATTTGTTTATGAAATGATTGTCTGAAATATTTATGAATCACTTGTCATCCCCAACCCTGTGTACATCATCGGCTGGTTCTGTGGTAATGGAATGCACATATTTCCTCTGCAGTTCACACTCCACCCAAATTCCCTTATAAGAGAGAGTTGGAGAAAATTACCTCAGCTCACCTTCCCATTCTGTTTCCTCTCTCTTGAGTTGCACCCAAGGCTTACCCATGTTCACGTTCATTGAACGCACAGCACCATGAAGCTTCATTATACAAACTGATCCGGCAAGTTCACACAGATGCAAGCAGATACAGATCTTGGTAGTAACCAATTGTGCCACTGTGCCAAGACAAAACTACCAACACAACTGTTCCTCCCACTTGTATCACCACACCAGAAACTGCACAGGATATAAAGCAGTACGGTACAATGGCTTCTCGTAGTATTCCCATGGGCTATTATAGAATATATTAGGACAGATGTCTCCTATGCCCTGTCCTGAAGTAACAAATGTGAGCATCCTCCATAAATATATTGTAATGAGGAATCAAATATTAATTCTTTGAATTTTTACAGTACTTTCATTCTAAAACACTCAATTGCTTTACAGAGATACACGCTATCCATTGAAAACTAAGGCACAGAGATTAGTCATACAGTAAGTCTGACAGAGTAGGGACTAGAAACCCAAGTCTCCCTGCTCTAATAGTGGTTTTCAATCATTTTTCATTTGTGGACCCTACAAATTTTTTAATAGATGTGTGGACCTCTGGAAATTTTAGACAGTCTGGGACCACCAGGGGTCCACAGACTACAGGCTGAAAACCACTGCTGTAATCAATAGGCCATGACAATGACAGCAGCTGGAAACATCTGGTAAAACACCACAGAAGACATTCTGTATTTGATACAAAACCTGTTGCTTGTATCATCCCATCAACTTTTAACCAGAACTCCCCACTGAAGCTAAAGGGGAGCTACAGCTAAAAAAGAAAATTCAAATATATTATCTGGTATAGCCACTGGAGTTTTGGCAATTTCCTTACTCTTTCCTTACAACACCCTCTGAGTCTCCATCCTAATATCTTCCTCTTCCCTACAATCACCTGAGGAGACCTTTCACTCTGTTCAAAGGCACTGTATTAAATGAGACAGACAGCAATGACAAAGGCTCTCACTACTGAGTACTTGACAAAGGAACTACACAATAGTGACTGTACTACAAAGAGATTGGCTAGGCCAGCCAAGAGTTCACAGTGAGTACAGCACTTTCCGAAGTGCCATCAGATTCCCCCTCAAACAATTTTGTAAGCGATCTGCTACACTCACCTCCCACCCCTCCATAATATCTAATGTATATGGCACCTTTTTTGTCATACATAACCTGCTTTCTGCACTTTATCAATGCAGCTATTTAAGGTTGTTGCTAGCATAAAACCCTTATCACTAAAATATCTGAATGCTTTTCACATCAAAACAATAGTAACAGTGAAATCTCTCCTGGACTTCATGGAGTCTCTGGCTTTTCCCTGCTTTTTTCATAAAAAATTCTGCTTCAGATATATGGAGCTTTCTGGTGGTTAGTTGAACAGTTTGTTTCATGTGAAACACCAATAGAAATACTTACTGAATGAACAGACTCATGACTGTGCTCAACTGTCATCTCTATAATAACGATGAAGTGAAAGCCTTTCTCGATCCTAGGTAGCTTAGTTGTGAGTTTAGGCTTCTCACTTAAAAATATCAGACTTCAAACCCAAGCAAGCTTTCCGAACAGGACATGCTTCTAAGACCACACTGCATACCCTTGTATAGGAAACACGGGTTGCCTTAAATTTCATACATTAAGAACACATACAGGGAACAAAATGAAAAACTAGCTTGGTCACTTGTTTCCAGATCAGAAGTGGTGAGCTCTATATCTACACTTTGGTTTGATCCAGGCGCAATATTCATCGGACAATCCAAAGGTAAATCAAAGTAGATGGTGACGTTTTGGACCTCTAGAATTGAGAAATCCTTCAGACACATGAAGAATTCTTTCCAAAGTCTGTAGAAGTCAACACGTCACACAAACAGAGCCACTCACTTTCTAATATCAATACTATTGGAGACAGAAAACATCTGACCAACACTGCCTGTTTTACAGGTAGTAGATACAACTCCTGTCAGTCTGGGTGACAGCTTCACCATTCATGAGCTGCTTCCACAAATCTGTGTTTAGTTTAGTTCTCACTCAGAACAGAAACAAGAGTCTCAGAAAGTGGCAAGACAGACTACCTGAACCTCAACCAGCTTTGTTCTCTTCACATTTACTCCAGATTTCAATTCATCACTAATTAAGGGAAAAGGTGCTATTTTACATGATATGAGAGAAAACACTCCTTAACTAAGGTCCTGCAAGAGCTAAAAAACGTCTAGTTTAAACTGACAAGGTTACTTGAACCAATATTTGTTTTCTCATTCCATAGTAAATAAAAGGCTAGTGTTAAGATATATACATTTCACAGGAGGGCTGGAATACTTGCACATGTTCCCTGGCTTTTTAGTATTCAGATGTGATTGCTCAATGAATTCAGCTATGTCCTCTGTTACTGTTTATCAGCCACTCCTTCTCCCCCATTACAGAATAATACAACTTAATCCCCTTCTTCATAGGACAATGCTTCTCCTCACAGTTAGCAGAACCAGCATTTAATAATGTTCTGAAAAAATGAACCTCTGAGTGTACATTTTATAAGCAAAGTAATCATTGGAGAAAGCAGAACTTCAGTTTAATGAGACAAGTGCCTAAGATAAAGTTATTCATCTCATGCAGTAACAATGGTTCTTCAAGATGTGTCCACCTATGCGCGCTGCACTGCATCCCTGTGTTGCTGACAGGAGAACTTTGGTAGCAGAATCCATCCAAACTATACATGTATTGCTTCCTCCTCTCCTGCCACAAGGCCAGCCAGTGTGCAGGCAAACTGTCCTCTGCTCCTTCACTGCTGCAGAGTCAATGACAAGAATGGCGAAGTAGAGGGACGGAGGGTGAGTACTGGAGCACTCACATAGAGTTACACATCTAGAAGAACTATCATTACTGCACAAAGTAAATAACTTCGTCTTCCTTGAGTAGTGACCCTATGGGTGCTTCACTGTAGGTGGTTTCAGAGCAATGCCCACTCCTGGAGGCTGGGGCTTTGGAGTAAGTTTGTTCTAGATGACAACATCATGACACTAAATTTGACATCTGAAGCCAAGCCTCTAAGGATGGCATTATGTTCTGCAGATGCCTGGGCAGCTGCTCTGCAAATTAACAATAGAGGGTAACCCTTGGATAAGAAGATGGAATGGTAAACTGATCTCGTACAGGGAGTACCATACATACTCGGGTATAAACTGATCGGGGCATAAGCCGACCCCCAATTCTGAGGCCAAAAAGGGGCAAAAATCGGTGACCCGGGTATAAGCCAAGGTCCCCTTTTGGCCTTGGCCCCTAACCCCCACACCCAGTGCTGCTGGCTTCCTCTGGAGTCCTCGATAGCTTCCCTAACCCCCAAAATCTCTGCTGCTGCTTTTCCCTTGCCCCGCCTGCTGTCCATTCCTCACTCCTGCCCCCCTGCTCTGCCCTTTCCTCACTGCCATCACCCCTGCTGCCCCCTGCTCTGCCCTTTCCTCACTGTTGCCCCCCTGCTCACTTCTCAGTTTCCTGCTGTTGCCCCCTGTGCCGCCCTTTCCTCCTGCTCACTTCTCAGTTTCCTGCTGTTGCCCCCTGCTCCGCCCTTTCCTCACTGCTGCCCCGCTGCTCTGCTTTCCTCACTGCTGCCCCTGCTCGCTTCTCAGTTTTCTGCTGTTGCTCCCTGCTCCTTCTGCTGCCCCCGTGCACTGCCCTTTCCTCACTGTTTCCCCCTGCTTTGCCCTTTCCTCTCTGCTGCCCCACTGCTCACTTCTCAGTTTCCTGCTGTTGCCCCCCTTCTCTGCCCTTTCCTCACTGCTGCCCCCTGCTTGCTTCTCAGTTTCCTACTGTTACTCCCATGTTCCCCAACACCTTTTCTACCCCTTTCCCTGTCACCCTGACCTGTGCTGCTGCTCTTCCTTGCCTCCCAGGCACGCCCTCCCCAAATCCTCGGGCCCTGTCGCCTCTTCCCTGGCCTCCCCAAAACCCCCAGGCCCTCCTGCCACTTTCCCTGGACTCCCACCTCCAAGTCCTGCCGCCCCTTCCTTGGCCTCCCTGAATCCCCCCCTCAATTTCCAGGCTGACCTCGCCCCAGGGCACCCTTACTTGGCCACTCCAGATGCCAGGGTCCCTTCCTTCCTCCAGCCCCAGCCTCCACCAACAGCTCAAGATGGCCGCCGGGCAACACTGGGGCTCCAGGCCACCGCATGGTCAGGGAAACTGCTAGGCTGGGGCTGTCTACTGTATTCTCCCGTGTATAAGCCGAGTGCCTGTTTTGCAGCCACTTTTCAGGCACAAAAATCTCGGCTTATACGCAATGATATATGGTACTTATTGAAGACAAGGGTACTATGTTACACATCTTGTAACGGTGCCTGATACAGTTCGAAACCCATTTATAGAGTCTTTGTTCTGAAATCACCGTACCATTCAATCTATCTGCAATGCAGAGAAAGAGTCTCAGATTTTCTGAAAGCTCTTGTTCTGTCCAAATAGAAGACCAAGGCTTCCCTTACGTCAAATGTATGGAGAAGGGGTTCCCTATTACCCTGATGAGGTTTAGGATAAAAGGTTGCACATTGAATAAGCTGGTATATATGAATGCAGAAGTCATCTTGGGTGTGAACTTCGGATATGGCCTAAGAGTGATTTTGTTGGGGGAAAAACAAACAAGGAGTCCTGTGGCACTTAAAGAACAACAAGTTTATTTATTGTATAGGCTCTGCGGGAGAAAATCCCATATTCTTCTTCCACGAAAGCTCATTCAACAAAAAAATTTGTTAGTCTTTCAAGTGTTATAGGACTCCATGTTTGTTTTACTGAACTACTAGACTCACATGGCTGCCTCTTTGGAACTTAGTTGGGGGAAAAACACAGTGAAAGAGGATGCACAAACAAGGCCACTATCTCCTCTGTCTTTCTTGCTGACCTAATGGCAGACAGGAATTTCATCTTCATTGAGAGGTAGTTAATGAACAAGTACTATGGGTTCAAATGACAGCCTTTTCCGTTCTTTTAACACTAAGCTGCAATCCAGTTGAGGAGTGGGAAAGAGATTCGTTATGCCTTTGAGAAAGTTCTTTGTGATCAGACAGGAGGAAATTGAATATCCTTCTACCTGATGGTGAGAGGTCACAACTGCTGTTAGGTGTACCTTTAATGAACTGATAGAGACCCCCAATTTCCTGAGAGTCAAGAGATAGTCTGGATTACTGCACTTCTTCAGAGGATGATGTCTCTATGTGCTGGAACCATGAAAGAGCCAGGATTTGAGCCTTACAATCCTCAGATTGGGATGGAGAGAATCTCTCTCATTCCACAACAGCAGACATGGAGTGACTGAAGAGTCATCGATATACATAGCGTCTACAGCAACATCATAAGGATACCACATTTGTCTGGGCCAGATGGGAGCAATCAATATGCTTGCTTTCTCTTTTTTCACTTTCAGAAGGACTTTTGGAATTAGAGAAAATGGAGGAAAGACAAAGAAAACCTTTGTCTCATGAGAGAAGGAGAGTGTCACTTCCCCTCTTCATCTCCCCCACCCTCCTGGTGTCTTGCCTGATTTCTGTCCAGGAGCAGTAATGAAGACATTTTTTATTCTGATATGTAATGAACAGTTCTACACTCAGTGTACCGCATTACCAGAATATGTCTTGTCAGACCACCAAATTTATTTCCCATTTGTGATCAGGCGGAAATTTGTGACTGAGCTCAGACACAGTCACATTGTGCACTCATGGCAGTTACGCTGCTGAAAGTATGACATTGTAGAAAATATACAAATCCCATAGCTTTAGTGCTTCCATGCACAGGAAGTATGATCTGGCTCCTCAATGATTTATCTAATACATGCAAGGTCACATTGTCTGTCATGACCTTTGTGTGTATGTCTTTCATCAGCAACAGGAAGTAAGCAAACACTTTTCCAACCACTCTGAGTTCAAGCAGATTGATGTAAAGGTACATCTTGAATAGTGACCACTTGCCCCGTGCTGTGAGACCATTAAGATACATACACCAACTTATGAGGGATGCACTGGTGGTCAGGATTAACAAAAGGAATGGCTGAATAAATGAGATTCCCATACTTTACTGGATCTTTCCACCAATCCAAAGATTACTTCATCTTGGTGGGCATCAATGAGCATTTATGCTACCTGCTCAGCCTGTAAACTAAACCAAACCAAGACCGGAGCCATCTAATACATAGAGTGACGTGAGCGCTGATCAATGTGCCCAAGACCATAAATTCCAGGAGCTGGAGGCAGTGTCTGGCTGAACTTGGAGGACTTGATTATAGTGTCCCTGCCAGCTGAGAAAGACTGAAATCTATGATGTGGGAGAAGTGCCTTTCCCTAAATGGAATTGGCTCTTATGAATTCTAGTCTTTGTATTGGTGTTAATGTCAATTTTTGCATATTGATTTGCAGGCCCAGATTCTAGAACTGGTTCAGTGTAGTTCAAGTAACTCTCTGGGCTTTGGAAAAGGAACAGGCCACGAGAAGGCAATTGTCCAGATAGGGATAAACCATGATACCCTGAGAGTTGAAGTGGGCTGCTACCACCAATAAGACCTTGGAGAATACTCTGGGGGCTGATCAGAAGCAAAAAGGCAGTACTCAGCACTGGTAGTAGTCCTGGCCTAGCATGATCTTAAGGTATCATTTGTAACTCAATATGATGGAAGTGTGGAAATATGCATCTTGCAGCTCAAGGGCTGAAAACCAATCTCCTTTTTCTAATGCTGAAATCATTGTTGAGGCAGTGACCATCTCTGACTTCTGCAACCAGATATATCTGTTGAATGTCCTCAGGTCCAGTATGAATCTCCAGCTTTATTTTTCCTTTGGTATTAGGAAGCAAGAAGAGCAAAAGCCTTTTGCCATTTAGATGGTGTGAATACAAGTTCTGTAATTTAGAAGTGTCCATGAATAGGGATGGGAAAGGATGTACTGGGGAGAGAGGAGAAATGGATGGTGTATTCACCTTGAATGATCTCAAGCACCCATTTGTTGGAAGTTATCCATCCCCAGTTGCTGTGGAATAGGATTAGATGGTGTCCAAAAAGACGGATGAGGTTTTCCAGCATGAGATAAGAAGTTCTAGGGGCACCTCAACAAATCCGTCAAAACTACTTCTTCAAGACCAGGAGGAAATTGGTTGAAATCCTGACTGTCTCACCTGGAAAACCTACACCTCTTCTTCTATGGCTCACACAATCTCTGAAAAAAGAACTGGGATGAATATTGAAGGTATTGCGATTAGCAGTGCTTTAACAGTGGCTAAGGATTGTAATTTCTCTTGTAGGCCAGAGCATAGATCCCAAAAGTAGATGAGAAAAGAGGCAGGAGCTCACGTCCACTCATTCACTTCCCAATTCGGATGATGAGAAAGGATGTGGTCAGCAGGAAGACATCAGCAAGTCCTGGGCTCTGGGTAAACTTAGTACTGGGACCCCAATACTGAGCAACGTGAAGCCGCTGCACTGGATACCAAAAGATCTGTGGTACACCCAGCCAGGGACCAAACCCACATTTGCACCCCTCCCACCTCATGCCCCCTGCACATGCCAGGTGGCATCCTGATGCCACCCTCAGCTGCCTCAGAGAGGAGTGGGAGTCTGTATTTGCAGAGGGTGGGTCAGAGGCTTTAGGGGGAGGGGTGCAAGTGCAGGTTTGGCTCTACTGGTCTCACCTCCCCACACCTCCCCGGTGTGCAGTGCCAACCCCCTTCCAGCCCAGTGCTGGCTCTGATGGGGCAGCCTCACTCCACAGCCTGGGGGGAGGGCAACCTTTAATGATGTCTTCTCTCTCTCTCTCTCTCTCTCTCTCTCTCTCTCTCTCTCACACACACACACCCACACACACACACACCCAGCATGGCACCTCCAACACACACACCAATCCAGCATGGCACCTCCAAAACTACAGGATGTCCCCTCCCACCCAGGGAAGAGGAGCCAGGCTGCCCCTTCACAGTGCACATGAAGGAAGATGCTGAGTTGTGCCCCCAGCACCTCCTGCTCCCACCTGCTGTAAAGAGCCAGCCGGGCACACCCTCACCCCCCAGGGTACGCCACTGTGGTGTCCTCTTTAACGTATGAACTCTCTAGACCATACCACCAATTTAAAAAGATGACTCAATTTTCATTTACAATTGATTTTGCTAGAACTCCCCTGCCTGGTATCCACAATAGACCTTTCCCAGTGTCAGCTTAGCCTGTGGTACTATTTTCACAACTCCCAGAGGCAGAAATAGTTTCCCTTAGAAAACACATTTATCCTAGAACACATTCAGCCAAATGAAGCAAGACTCACTCAACAGTCATTGTGATGGCAGGTTCAGGCTGGCTGCTGCAGCTGCATGCCCAGAGGAGATAAGTCAAACAATATGACAAAAAAAAATGATTTCACTGACAATAAAGAAAAGAATATTTCAGTTAATGCAAAACTGAAGTTGCAGACCCTTAAATTACAGCTCCCCCAATCAGTTCTGAGTGAGGAAATCAAGGTGTGCGCTATGGCCACAGAGTAACCATCATACATGTTGTACCTGCCGCACAGCAGCTCTACTGGACAGAGACATTCCTTTCTAAGTGAAAGTAAGCTCCATCAGGGTCAACTTGCTTGAATAAACACCAGTGTATGATAAAAACAAGAGAGTGCTGGATAAACAAGGTGCTAGACACAGATGAGCAAATATGAGCCACCATATTTGGAGTGGTGGGCCAGTCACACAACCTGTACTGCATTTAGGTCAGCTTCAACACAGTATTTCAACCGGCAGGGAACCAAGCAGTGCTACATTCCCATAAAGATGTTAGGCTATGGGAGGACTTCATGGACTCTGACTTCTGGGACTTGTGAAGACAAGTTTTTAGAAGATGATCATTCTGATTTCCAGAGGACAATGATACAGCGCTTGCTGGCATGCTCAAACAGGACAGAAGTAAGGAGAGGGGTTTTATTAAGGTTATCATATGGGTTGGTAACATCTTCGACAACTGAGCCCTTTAAAAATTAGTTATTAAAATACATTGACAATGAATTCTTAAAATGTGCACAGTCTCCTTCTCCTTTTAATATGTCTTGCAACTGCTACCAGTTGGGTCTGACACTTCCCTAATTACAGATGCCAGAAAAAGAAAATAAATCAGAGTGTTTCCATAAGTATTTCCAAAATCCTCTTCCTGGCTAAGCAACAGACAAGCTCTCCAATGTTCATTTCACTCAGGGGGATTTGAATTTTGTTTGCCTGAATAAAAGGAGTTTCATATTTTTACCCATTTACACCTGCTCTAACAATAAAAGCTTACTTTAAAAAATCCATGAATATGTAAATAATGTTTTAAATATTAACACAGAAAATGTGTATAAACACAGTACATAAATATTAATGGAATGGAATTACATTTTGCAAAAATGTTATTCCTAGCTTTAATAACGTACGTGGTCTGGGAACTCTGGCCAACCATCCACACTTAAAAGGGAATTGAAATGCCAGGTCCCAGTACAGTACTGAAAAAAAGATGCAATCTTTCTGATATGGACAGTAAGAGGAAAGAGTTTACAGTACATCTGCAGCAAAATAAATTGACCAGTTGCCAGCAATTCTTCTTTAATCTGCATGCAATGAGATTTATGGCTGAGCGAGTATTGAACGTTGGGTTAAAATATTCATGGCAGAAACATAGGACAGACTCCCAAGATGGCCAGCCAACCATTCCTAAAGACAGAAAAAGAGATGCACACAGAAGCTGAGCACTGCACTGAGTCCAACTTAACTTTATAAAGCCATTTACCCCTGTTGGCAAGGTCAAAAAACAAGACCAAATCCTCTGCGGAGTCCATAGAAGCAGCAAAAAAGATAACAAGTGAAAGACTTGCGGTGAAGATCTGTGGCCATAAGCACACTCCCCTGAAAACTAGCAAAATGACAGAGCCTTGCCACCAGTAAACTATCTTACAGGCAAAGCAACACACAATCCAGTGAATGCTAAATTTATGCACAAGTAGGAGAACAGTGGGTCTCATTCAAGCAATAATCTACAAGGTCAAACAGCAAAGAACTATTATGAGAATACTCCCATCTCCTAAATATTCCTTCTATTGTACTAAGAAAAAAAGAAGGAACTGATTACAAATCACCATACTGCATCTTGGTGATGCCTACGCAAAAATTAGGAGAAATTTTGATGGGCTTTCAAGTGTCACCCACCCTGTCCTCATGTATATAAAGTTGCCATAGTGTTGTAGTTCACGAGTGGGATAGGGAGGAAATACCCTGAAGGAATCAAAACACTCATCAAGATCTTAAAACCTCCTAATCAAAGACCCTATAAATAGAGCCTACTTTATACATTCAGCTATTATGGTGCAATTTTCCTGTTCATCCCTCCCTTATTCCAGACTCCCCCTAGCTAATTCAACAGGTGCCTTAAGAGTAATTCCTGATGTTTCAATGGAGGTTGTTTTAAAGCTGTAGTGAAAGATCACATCCGAGCACTGCGCAGGAAGATTTCTCTGAAACAAGCATATTCACATCAAGATATTCTCCATCTTTTAGTCTCTTTCCTTTCATTTGCAACATTTTTCATCTAATTGGCTTCAGAATTTATAATCCTAGTGATAGCATTCTGGCTATGGGAGGCCAACCAAAAAAAAAAAAAAATGGGGGAGGGGAGAAAACAGCTGCGAAGGTTGAAGGTGCCATCTTCTGTTAAGAGCATGTTATTGCAGCAGAAGAGTTAAATTCCAGCTGCCTTTTGTGCCACTAACTGGGTAGGCATGAGACATCTTCAGGCCAATCTTTCTGCTTAGAAATATCATTAGTTAACTGACAAGTTCTACGTGGATTCAAGAAAAATAGAGTTCCAATCTGAAAAGTAACTAAAACAAGTAGACTTGAAAAGGCCTAGATTAAGCAGAGTGGAAAAATGCAATTAAATCAGAAAAAAATGTATTTAACAATCAGTACTGCACAATAAAAAGGTTTGTCAGGCACCGGTTTAGCTTACATATGTTCAGATCTGTCAGCATTTCCATGATAAATACTAATTTTCAACCATTGTTGATCAAGTGAAACTTGGTACGCAAGTTTTCAGGCCAGATGCTCAAATAAAGTATGCACATTAATTTAGTCATTTAAGTTTCAGAGCAGCAAAAAAGCAGCAGGGAGAGGGGATTCTGCAATTGATGACAACTAGGGTTTTTTTGCCATGAACAGCTAAAACAAGGCAGCCTACTTTTTTTTTTTCCATGAAAGTTCTCAGGCAACAAGTCTTTTGTATAACTTAGTAAACTTTGCTATTAGGAAATTTACAGTTAACTAAAAATGCCACTTCCATACCTCTAATGGAAGGGGTTGGAGCCCACAAAAGCTTATACCCAAAGAAATCTGTTAGTCTTTAAGATGCCACAGGACTCTTTTAAAAATGCCACTGTATATCATCTAAGTCTTAACATATCTGAGCCCCACTACACATTACAGTCTGGTCTCCAAATACCATATACATGTATATGAAGTGAGATGCATTGTTTCAAGAATTCCTAATATCAGGTAGACAGTCATATCCCAGGAATCTGGCATGAGTGCAGTTTAGATGGGAATTGGTTACACTACTGATTAAAACAGAGCAGAACATAAAATTTTCATACAGTTACTGTTAAATACTTTGAAACAACATAGCTAAATTTTTTTTAAAGCAAATTATTTGAAGCCAATTCTTGGCATGCATGATTATGTTATTGTAGTTTTAAAAATCTTCAGCACACAGACATTTACCTCTGAAAAGTAACTCAGCATATGTTCTGAAATTACTTTATTACTCTCCCCTTTCCCCATTCTTCACAATTCATCAGAATTAGGAAACCTGTCATTCTCCTATTTACAATGGACATTACCTTGAAAGCCTTCTAAAAGTTCATAATGCTAGCATTACAGCAACTACAGCGTGACATCCAGGTATGTGAATGCATAGCGCCAACACAGACACTTTGCAGCCTCTCAACCGCCCCACTTGAGAATCTCTTGACTGTTTAAGAAAGCAATAACACATTTATATAGATACAAATTAGCAAACAAAGGGTAATAGAATCTATTTATGACTGTTTAAGTGTGCTGCATTGAACATTTAAGGAAAGCAGTTTGAAAATTAGGTTTATGACATTAGGCTCAGTTTACTCAGCTATACAAGTCACTAAAATAGATATAAATTATTTCATTTTTTTTAAATAAAAATGAAACAGCAAGGTTTGGACTTGATAAGACACAGAGGGCTGGTGATTTTGTTTTACTTTATATGGCCCTCACAACCATCACAGCTGAGTATCTCACAACCGTTAATAAGTTTATCATCACAGCATACTGTGATATGTGGCGATTCTACAGTTCCTGCATGAGGAACTGAAGTACAGTATATATTGAGTGTCTTGCTCAAAGATGCAAGACACTCAATGCCCGGTGCTCCACCCTCAGGTCTCTTCTACCAAACCTGACTTTCAAGCAGTAAAACAAACCTCACGGCCTCCTCATTTGCAGTTCACATAAAACTCCCCCAGAATTTACTTTGCAACTTTGTTGGAGAAATTAAAGAGAACCCCTTAATCAGTTTGCAGATTAAGACACTACAATTCCAAGATCTCTATCCAAAGTTTGGTGGTGGTTCAAATCAAGCCCTTTACATTTTAGAGACAGTCTCAGAGTTGAACTTTTTTGTGCTGTTGCCTGCCATGTAGCAGGGGATTAAAATTCCTCCATTGGTATTCACACATCCAAGATGATCTGGCCATGGGACATTTTCCTTTCCCTCACCAGCTCAGAACTGATTATAGCATATACCTGGTCAAAAACAATGGTAATGACCAAGATGGGGTAATAAGAAATGAATAAAGGGGGTGGGGGTAATTTAAAGGAAATGCTTTCACTCCAAATATCATTTCTGGTTTCTGGGAACTCCAGACCAACTTTAACAACGTATTTCATCTAAGGCCTAGTAACTTTTGTTCTTAGGAAGGGGAGAGATTACAAGGCTGGCTTGAGGCAGACACGGCACAGGTAAATGCTGGGCAGATTTCTTTTCATGCTAGTCTGCCAACACAACTTTATGCTGATATACAGCACCCTGACATTATATTGGTGGGACATCTTGCATGGAACATTTATGAGTCAGACCAAATTAACATTAATTTTGTGAAATAGATGCATAAGGCTTAGTATAAAATCATCAAATTCATTATCACTTGAATGATCAAAGAAACAATTTTAATCCAGCTCTCTAGAAGTGCACTACCTCACAAAAATCTATCAATCACTCTAGCTCCAACAAAACAAGAGCCACAAAAGGCTAGAATAAAGGCTCAGTGGACCCATTACGATTCAATCAAACTTCCAAAACATGGAAAAACGTGAGCGGTATGGTGTAGGGGGGGAATCCAGCTCTAACAATACCTAGGTGATTACAAGAAACCAGAGTAAAGAGCTGCAGATTGACACTAACTGCATTCAATCCTCTCATCTCTGAAAAAAAGCATTACTTAAAAAAAAAATGGAGGAACTGTGTGCCAACCTTATTGAGTTTACTGGTTTTGCATTTGAAGATTTCCATGAGAAGTGCTGAAACCACAAAGGAATAAAAGACAATGTTCTCTACAGTATAGAAAACTAAAAACATATTTAATATAAGAAGAGTAGCCTGAGAGAGAACATATCATAAGAAAGATCTTTTTCCTAATAGTAAATTTGCTCATTTCCCTATTGGTGTTTAGGCAAGTGGAAGAGGGACGAGAACTGGCCCCTGTCAGAAAAACTTACAGATCATTTGATGTCACCCTCTCCCCACTTTACTGTGGTTGACACAATGCGAGAGACTGTAAAATCAGATCTAGCACCTTTTATTATTTAATATTTTGATTATAGGAACATCTAGGGACCCACAGGTATAATAATAGGGCTGCAAATTTACTGCAATTTGAGCTCAATTGTGGAAAGTGAGTGAAAGTTCATAAAATATCATGTTAAACTATGACAACAAACAGAGATGGGAAAAGACACAAAAGGAGACAATGAAATTAGTCCAAACAAAAAGGCTTACCGATTTAAGTCAAAAACAGTGTTAACATGTCGAGTAATCAGGAGAAGCATGAGAGCAGACATAATGGATCCAAATTGGTGAACAAAATAAGAAGTGAAATCGGAAGGACAAAGGGAAAAGGACAGCAAAGGAAACAAAGTCTAACATACAAAGTGGTACCTGGGACTCAATGGGAGACAGAGGTGGCAAAGTCATCTAAATCCCTATTTCTGGCCCATCTAAATCTCTCTTTCTAGTGAGAACATCTCTCAGGATGAAGTAGTCCTGGGGTCCTAAAAGGCAATGGGGATGGCAGTCATGACGGTGAAGTTCACTCCAGTAGCCAATATTTCTCCCTAAAATCTCTTTCTCCAAGGACCACAAAAGAAAGGGATGGGTGGAATAGACTATCCCCTCATTATTTTGTTCACTAATTAGACCTAATTTCCAACACACCAGTTTTGGTTCATTGATTTTCAGTCTGACACAGTTCTTGTGAACAAGACATGATATAGTCCTTGCATTACATCAGTAGGCCTTTCTGTTAATTAATTAATTCTCCCTTTCATACCTTTTCCTATCAATATGTGTCATTATAAGTTACTGCAACATTTTATGAACTTTCACTTGCTTCTTACAGCTAAACTTACCATTAAGATAAATGTAAAGGTCCTGTGATCAAACCACCTTGCTGTTTTCCTTAGGATTTCTAAAAATTCTTTTCACTAAACTGAAAGAGGAACAAACAAAGGGGAAGGATAAGGAAGAAGCCAACATCAGAACTGTTGTCTGTGATCCTAGGACAAAGGAAGCCCACTGAGGTGGAAGGAAATTAATGCTTTTATATGAGTCTTAATAGTTCTTTTTTGCTCCTTATTTTCCAATGAGGATCAATGTAGGATAAGAGAGAAATGAAAAATGCACAACAATTTATTATTTCTACAGCATTACTGCTATGTATGACAATCTACAGAGAAATACCATAACAGAACCCTGCCCCACACAGCATACCATCTGAATGTGTTTGCAGAGAGAAGAAGGGGCTGGTCATTTCTTAAAGAAAGAACTATTTTCAGGCCCACAATGGCTATTTTTGTGCAAGTTATTTTTTAAAGATTAGGCTGTGCAAAACTTAATATAAACTGAAGCCTCTTCATAAACGTAAATGCAGAATACGCTGCAAAGTATTTAAATGCTGCCTTGAAGTGCTGTGAACACAAACATTAGTCTAGTATTATGTAAATGCGCGCACGCATATCTGTACATAAACCATATTAGAATTTGCCCCTTAGATATACACAATAAAAAAAAAATGACTATCCTGTCCCAGAGCCCATATAACATATTAATAGCTTGTCCTGATAGCAACATAACTTCCAGAAACTACCAAGAAGCCAGCACTGTTTCCTCCTTTAGATAAAGGGCATTTCATTGCAATTAAACTTCTGTCCAAGCCTAAAGATCAGGGGAGAAAGCCTGACAAGCTCTATTTATATTCGTGACAGACATTCTCTGGGACATCCAAGGAAGTGAGGAAAACAGACAGTGGATGATAGTTTATGACACATATCTGACTTACCACTCGAGAAGGTGGACCGCTTCCAGCTTATTATAATTGACTCTCTATTGTTATAAAAATCCATGCTGCCTAATTCAGGGTATGTCTTCACTGCCACAAGTCCATGTAGACCAGACGTTCTCAACTGGAGCTCCATGGAACACTAGTGCTCTGTGAACAGTGAAGGTGATCCACGACTAACCCCTCCTCTCCCGCTCCTCCTCCCTGTTGGAGGGGAAGGGGACTGAACAGGGGTGGAGTAAGGAGCAACACAGTAAGCTGATAAATGCCTGGAAGGTTTAAAATTTCCCCGTCACAGCAAAGTTTCCAGGTGCACATCAGCATCCATCATCACCTTGCTCCTTTGCTGTGGCTGAAGAATTTTAAATTTCCCTCCGCTGTTATCGCCAGCATCAAAAATGATTGCATGTAATTTGCACAGTAAGACTTTTTTTTGATGACCCTTATTCCAAAAATGGATTAACTTTATTCAAACAGGCAGGCCAAATAAAACTTGCATGATATTTTCAGTTCCAAGTTGTGTGTATAATCATTATACATCTGTTTTTTAGAAATAAGTGAATATAATAGTCATTAAATTGTATTTAATTTGGCTTCCTGTCTCATTTTTGCAAGAATGCATAGTATGCAGATATTCCAAACATTACAGGCAGTATACACCTGTTTTTCTGAGAAAGGTTTCTTTAAGGTATTCTGCGTAGAGTAATTAATACCTTTAGGTGTTCACCAATCCACCGCAGGTTCAGAAACACTGGCATAGACCCACTCAGTCGATCAGAGAGTGCTCTCCAGTCAACTCAATTAATCCACCTCCCCAAAAGAAGTAAAGCTTCATCACCATTATATATTATGCATACCTCACACTGACGACCACCAGTGCAGATCAGCACTCAGAGACATTTCCTGTGCAATTTGTAGCCTCCCTGCCCCTTGCCGTCACTGATGTTTGTTTGTTTAAGATACACATACATATAAACAAAAGCAAAGAGTTTGGCTTTTCTGAGGGACTAAACCACACACATTTTGATTTACACAAATGGAGCCCATGAAGGACATGGAGAAATGTGATGCCACAGAGCTAGTAGAGCAGAAATCTCCTAAGCACTCTAAGATGGAAAACATTTAATCAGTCACATTGTCAGAATCATCCTCCTTCCAAGAAGCTGTATATTTAAACAGATAGAAATTCTTTGCTCAATGACCCTAAAAGGAACTTTCCATTTAAAATAGATTTCTTGAAATAAAGTTGCTATTTGATTTGTTCTTGGAAATGGGGGAGGAAAGAGAATAAAAAATATATGAAATAAAGACAGTCTATTTTTCCAGATAAAAACTGGTTCTGATTCCTATCAGCTCAAGATATCCTGACTAGTATACTTCTTAGCATCCTATTTTGGTCCTCCTGAGACATTATGACGTTTCAAATGTAAAGAATGCTTCCTGATCAAAAGAGCAGAGACAATACAATACCACACTGTTGCGTCAGGGGTATTCCTGAGATGTGAGTCTGACCAAACCCTAGATCCTAAAAGTCAACTGTCACAGCATGTCTGTGAGGATCAAGATGACAATCCACAATGAAGAAGATATAAAACATTATTCCAAAAATGTAAGTTGTATCATAACATCACTGCAGGTTCTCACAGGAAAGAACAGATGAGAAGACTTTCCCCAGCATTTCAGATTCTTGAATGCTTTATCCTGGGACTGTTATATAAGAGATAGTCTACCTACAGACTTGACTGCCTGAGCAAAGACAAAAAAATAGCAGGGTTGGACGCTGGAATTTAAAAAAACACCAAAGAGCTCTGTTGCAGGGTTCATATCATGTCTCCAGGATGACAAGAGGTTGTGAAGCTTTTCCTGGAATGCAGGACCTAAAATGTCCAAGGCCTGAGCTAAATACATCATTATCTCTTGGAAGCCCTTACTGAAAGAAGAGAGAAGATGAAGAGTCAGAAATGAAATCTTCAAGTGACTTGTTGACAGAAGAATCCTTTTCCTCTTCTGCATCCAAGATCTGTCTTAAGTGGACAAGTTAAGATGAACTTACAGAATGTGATGGCCTCTCAACTCCAAATTTAGGATGCCTATAGCCTAAATAAAAGCAATTCTTCCTTCTGATGTTCCTTCTTTTTTTAAAGGGCACTCTAAAGAAGATTCCTAAGGAGGTTTAAAATTAAACCAGAACCACAATATGGATTTAGTGGACTGTAACAGGGTCCCTTGCTTGCTAGTTCTGTTCCTGATGTTGCTGGGAACTTCCAGGAGATGCAATAAAAGAACCAACAAAATGGAAAGCATGAGCCAAGACAAAAACTCCATCTTGTGAAGAATCTGGGCTTTTTCCTGAAGAAGGAATCAGGCAGAGACTCAGGGCTCTAACCATTCTTAAAAAGTCATATCTGAACTCTTCCAGACAGACACATCAGTGTTGACTGAACTAAGTCAAAGCACCAAGGTTTTCGCAGCCAGATTAAAGGCAAATGGGGGGTGGGTGGCAGGTGAAACACCTTGCGAAGGTTTAGTTACCAACACTACTAAATGCTATAAGGGATAATGGAATGGATGAGCAATGGGCTTTATCAAGGTTTCTGGAGCTGGCTCTTGTAATCAGAATGTGTTAGGACTATAGCTCTCACAAAGAGAATTATTAACCAAGAATGTAATCAGCCTTTTTTTGCTGGCTAATAGAAAACAGACACATTCAGCTCACAAGCAAAATGTATTGATCAAATCATGGAACTGATTTGTTGTTGTAGCTGTAAAAATGACAAAAACTGAGAAGTTGTGTAACTGGTATTAAAAAATAGCCAATTGTAAATAAGTATTATATTTAGAATGATGAATTACGTAACTCTGAAACTGTACAACAGTTAGGTGCTGTAACCTCCATGTCATGACTACTCTGTATACAGCAAGAGAATACAGCGATTTTGAGAAATACACTTCACCCACCATTCTTTAGGTATCCTGCAACTGCCAATATTTATGGAGCCAAGTAACAGAAATTCTGCAAGGTTCGCAGTGTTAGTATCATATACGTTATACATAATATCAAGTTTGTGTGTAACTACTAATTTTCTGTATATTCAGCTTTTTCCAAATGCTTTTTACTTATGTTAAGCTGTTTAATGAAGGGGAGATATGAAGTACTATAATCTTAGTGCTAGATGCAGATACTTTCAACAGAACAAGGAAAGACAAGATTTTGTTGACAAGTAGCTAGCAAGCCCTCTTGCACAATGCTACAGCTGGTGAAGTAGGTCTCTTAAGGTTTTGCTGACTTCTGGAATAGTCAGAAAAAGATAATTCACTAGGTACAAACTTCGACATGTTAGTAAAGGTGCATGAAAACCTAAAAAAAGAGTCTTCAAAATCATGTCAAATGTAATAGATAAGATAATGCATAGAAAGAGTGAAAACCCTCAACCCTAGGGTTACAGAGGGATAGAGTGCAGATCAGGTTCTGAGTCAGCTGGCCAGCCGTACTGCCTCCCAGATGGGTTGTAAGGTAATGATCTTCCTTTCTGTAGCATGCTGTTCTAATCTTTGACTGATAAACTAGAATTCATAAAGTTAAGTATGCCTAACTATTTGACATCTCTTATTATTAAACTGAATCCAACCCATAACAATAGGTTTCTACAGTCTGTGGTTCAGAGTCTGTAAGGCAGCAAGCCTATTCCCCTAGCCCACAATGGATTAAGTAACATGCCTGGAAAGTCTATTCCCCCTTCCATCTGTCCCCTATATGCCAGGGCCTACCACAAGAGCTACCTGGCTTCATGGTCATCTCTAAAAAAAAAAAAAAAAGGAACGTTCAGACCTTTATAAGAAGCACATGACCCTTCTTAGCTGGGTTTGACAATCCCCTCTATCAGGCACTCAGAAAGAAGGGCTGTAAGCCTTAGATACATGGAACCAATCTCCCTGTTTAACTATAGTGCTCTGGATCCATGTGTTTAGGCTTTCCTCCTTGTGAGGGACTCTGTAACACAACTGGCTGGACAGGCAACAGACTTCCTGACCTTTAAAGAGGCAGACCACCTTTTTATGAATGACTTTCAACATTGTTACAAAAGACTTCTAAAACTTCCAATACTTCTTTTGAAGTCCTTTTCTCTAGAGCATTTGGATCCCTTTGCGTATTGCTTCTCTACAGAAGAGTATGGCTTACTAAGGATTCCAGTGACCTGAACTTTCCTGTGTTTTATTCTTTCTTTGGAAACAGATACGGAGATTCTAGGTGACTAAATACAGAAAAAAAGATTGCAAGGTATATCTACAGCACATTTGTTGCCTAAGGAATAAAGGATGTACAGACTATATACACCTTTCCCAAAGGAACTTTTTCTCTTAGGCCTTGTGAGCACCTAATGAGCTGGTCAATAAGGGACTTTTTGTTCTTTCAGTAGGTACTGCACAGAAAGACCAAAATCTTTTTTGGATCTCCTACATCCAATTACTACATTAACGACAAGTCTACATCAGAAACCTTTGTCAGTACAGAAAGTTACGGGATGGTGTGATTTTTTTAATGACATTTCTACAACAGCAAAAGCCCTAGTCTCACACTCTTCTGACAATGCTCTTAACTTTATTCTGCATGTGTGTGTGCATGTAAACAAACTATAGAAAATTTAGCAAAACAAATTAACTATAGAAGTCCAAAGAATAGTTCTGAGATCTCGTGCACCAATGGAAGAAAAGGAAGTTTGGACAATTCCTCAGGGTGGTGAGTGTTTCTAGTCAAAGCTGGAAAACAGGGTCACTTACCTGTAACAATTCTTCCTCAAGAAGTAATACAGACAGGTGTTCTATGTATTTGTGTGTGCATCCAGTGCACTGGAGCCAGAGAACTTTACCTAGTGGTACCGATGGGGTAACACTCATACCCTGAGACACCAGCCCTACCCATGGCTATATAAGGTGAAGACACCATACAGAGCTCTGACTCTATGCACAGGCAGCAAGAAGAAACTGAAGGGCTTGGGATGGCATTGCCCTCACATGGCCAGGGGAAAGGCAAAGAAAGGCATGAATGCCTCCCTTAGGTGTCTTGGTAGGTAAAGTTCTCTTGCTCCAATGCACACAAACCTATACAGAATACAGAGCTGCTTCTACTCCAAGAAAAACAGTTGATGCATTTGTCAGTATTCACATATATCCTTCCAACTTAACGGTTCTAGAATGGTTCCCAGATCTCGAAGCACTTCATGAGTCTCTTGTAGCACAGCCAGGCAAAAGTAATTTCATCAAGAAGCAGGTCTGACAACCGGAGGAGAGTTACATAAACATTTTAATGGAAAGTTTCTCTAAATTCTGTACTACTGTGCCTACCTGATCCCTTTGGTTCTAAGAAAAGGGAACACTGGGGCAACCCACAGCAAAATATTTGAAGTTTGTGCCTTAAGACATGCCAATGACCAGGGGTCAATTAAAACAGGATGATTCAGTCTGCAAATCTTTATGCCCAGAGTTTTCAAGTACTGAACTTTTTTTCCTAAGCAACTCACCTCCATAGCACTTAATTTGAGACTACCTTCCTTTCTAGTTTTTTCTTTGTGCCAAGGTTGCAGCAACATGTGCCACGACATTCATTTACAAAGATCTAAGATAGCTGCAAGATACATGAAGAGGGGATTACAGCACTTCTCTGGCACTCATCACCACAGCATTTAGGCAACCAACTGATTTTATAAAAATATGGTTCTCAGACTCTAAGGTCAGAAGGGACCAATATGATCATCTAGTCTGACCTCATCCTCATGCAGGCCACAGAACTTCCCCCACCCACTCCTGTAACAGACCCCTCACCTAAGACCGAGTCATTAAAGTCCTCATATCATCATGGCTTAAAGACTAAGATACATAGAATCCACCAGCAAATTGAGCTATGCCCCATGCTACAGAGGAAAGTGAAAAACCTCCAGAGCCTTTGCCAATCTCCCACTGAGGAAACTTCCTTCTGGACCCCAAACAGGGTGACCAGTTAAACCCTAAGCATGTGGGCAAGACTCACTAGCTCAACACCCAAAAATGAATCATCTGTAATAACTCAGAACCCACTCCATCTCAGCCCTTTGACTATGATTAAGTCAAAGATCAGTCAGTTGCTAAAATAGGTGCCCCATCATACTACCCACCCACCCCCATAAATTTATGAGCTCAGTTTTAAGTCAGAGCTCAGTTTTGGTTGGGGAAGAGTGGAATGGAAAAGGTTTAAGAGCTGGCTGAACTCACAAAGAGAAGAGTAAAGTACAAACAAAGAAGAATCAAGTCAAAGAATGGATTTCAGAAAATCTCTTTGCTTCTCCTTCGTTTCCTGAAGATGACTTGTACGGGAGATCATCCCAGTGCACATTTATGGCGGATACCAAATATGTTTATAGGACATTAACTTCGTACTCAGAAGGAGTGAAGGAACAAATCACAGTAGCTAAATGGGCCTGGTAATTAAACTTGTTTCTTTCATTACCTACACAGTGCTCCACCTAAATAAGGTCAGTTTCTCACTGGCTACATCTCTTCATGCTATCAAAGTGATCCCAAAGCAGCCTTCATTATCCTCTGTTCCTCTAAACCTTTGGATTGTTATCTTTATTCTACAGTTACACAGCTCCATAATGCCTCCTGCTGCTGCCATTGAAAGTATAATTTACTCTATTTACACAACTCACAGCAACACACTCCAAAACTGTGGTGAGATTCCATCATGCGCTATTAACGACACTTTCCGCTACATTACTCGGCAATGCTAAAGTCATTTTTTTGCTGCAGTTAATGTGCCCAATGGAAAAGTGGCAATGACCCTCTCTTCCTCACCAGCACTGCAGAAGAAATTTTCTTCTCCTACCTAGCAAGCTTTAGCAACCTCTGAGAGAGACTCCATATAGCTCAAACAAACAAAAAACAACCTGCTGTTACAGTAACAAAGAAAATGACTTAAACCCACAGATCAGGAAATTCTGGTCTATGATTCTCTGTATGTTCATTGCCCCAATTTGCCTATGCGATGTAGTACATATGATTTACGTCAGGCTTGCTCAACCTGTGGCCCGGGGCCCCAACTCCAGCCTGCCAAGGGCTTTCATCTAGCCTGCGGAGTGCTGCCATTATTTTATTGTTTATTAATAAGATTAATTTGTATGTCTTATCTATCAAAAATTTTCTCACCGGCCTCCTAACAGAGAAAAGATTTGTGATGTGGCCCCTCACCCAAAAAGGTTGGACATCCCTGATTTACATCATCACAGGTTCTCTGCAGTTCCCTGAAATACTGACATAAAGCAGGTTATATAAAACACAGGTTGAGCTTACACTTCCAAGAGTCAAAAAAATCAAGGCTAAGCCAGAGCTGTAACATTAAAACAATGTAACCTTTTATGGGGCAATGACCTTTCATTTTCTCTTTTCTTTTTTTTAAGAATGGAAATGCTGGCACCACATGAGCACTACAGAACTAGAGGAAAAGTAATTCAAAAGAACTGCTAAATGAAATCAGTTTTGTCTCTTTATTCCTCAGTGATGCAATATGTTGTTGTATATACATTTTATCTCCTTCTTTTCTCCTCTCTTCTCCTCGCATTACCTAGAGCAAACTGAGTAGAAACAGGGTCCATACAGAGCTAAATCTGCTCTCTAGCTTTGCAGAAAATATATTACCATGTGTAGCAAAACTGACCTCCAGGCCATCATTGCCATGCCTGCTTTGGGTTTTTTTTGAAGCCCAGTCCTGCTTGTCCTTTGCTACACTAGCAATCTGATCCTGCCCATTAAAAGGAAGCAGGAGACTGTCAGGCTACAGAATGACCAGCACACTGGCAAATGTCTACAATAATCAGTGCACCAGGAAGATGGGAGGAGGTTCCCCCAAATCAAATCAAGTATCAGTAAAAGTAGCACAAGTATGAGGACCATGAAAAAGACAACAATATTGTAAATGATCACACAAGTCATTTCCTGCATCCCTCCACCATCCAATAAAACTCAACTACCACCAATAGCATCTGCACCAAACATAACCAGATACAATGAATATGCTGACAGGATCAGGTGGCCAATGTCTGTAGAGTGATACCATATTGCAATGGGATGCTACTGTTCATTTAATTATTAAAGCCCTTTCTTACATGACTGATATCAAGAAGCACAAGTTAGACACACTAATAAGGAATAAATCCATGAGCATGTAATAGCAACACTAAGCACACTTTACACTCAACTCTCCTCTGTTTACTATCAGGTCTCTCCTCAGAGCAATATGTAAACTGGGCTTATAAGTGTTTTCATGCTCCACTACTCAAAGGAGATTACAGTATGAGGCTGACTTCTTGTTGTGATCTTCCTAAGTAACCAGGTAGCCAAGATCTTATAATTATCCTCTTAGCATGAAAAACTGAGAAAAGTTATCTAAGCTCTTTGGAGCAGGGACCCTTCCTTCCTTTATGTCTGTAGGCCCATATATATGCAGATAAAACATCCATCAGAAGGATCAAATCTAAGACCTTCGGGACCAAAACATGAGTCTAAAGCTAAAGGAAGAAACTCCTTTAGTGGTAAGATTGTACATACAACGGAACGGCATAATTGTTGGGACCAGCCACTAGAGGGAATCATGATCTCACACACCAAGCCATTGTATTACTTTGGAACATTTAGACATTACAAACAAATAAAGGAACAGCTCGTCAGTTTATTCTGGATATTACTCAAGGAAAGAGAAAAGTCAGATTTGCTTTCTTTAAAAGCACTTTGCCGTCAGAGGTTCAGGATCCTCTCCCGTGGAAGATTTTATAATGTACCTGATTGCCTATATTATAAGACAGAATAAAATATTAGACAGATGAAAGGAGAACTTGTCAAATGCAGAAACTGAACACACAAGACTGTATCTTAGAAGATTTTAAAAGTTTTAATTTGAGCCAGTTTTTACTGCTTGTTTCATCTGAAAGCACCTTTGAAAACCAAAAAGTAATTTTGATCATGGTTTTGTTTTTAAGATAAATTGATGCAACTGTGACCATCACAAACAGGCACTTCTAAAGGGCTGTTTTCTCAATAAAAAGTTTCCTCTTGGCCATTAATAAATTAGATAAAATCATTTTCTCTGACAGGCTGTGAGCAGCAGCTTCCAAAATCAATAACTGTTAAACATAGACACCACTTCACATATTTCTTACTTTGGTCGTTTGATCATTTGTTTTTGTTTCTTTTTTAAAGTTAGCAAACTGGTTTTGCCCTTTCTCCTCTTGACAACAAACCACGAACTAATTTACCTGGCTATATCCATGGGATTTTAGCCTTGGCTAGCAATATTAACAAATGGCTAAAAAGTTTCAGTAGCACTTAGTATTTATGCTAAATTTCTATTGCCGGGCTTCAATCTTGATTGGCATTAGAAAGGGAGGGCAGACAGACAAGGATCATCTCCTGAATTAGAACCTACTAGACTCCATAGGAGGCGTGCCTGAAAGCAGCCTGAGATTAACAGTGCGATTAACAACTGCTGAACCACAAAATAGTTGACTGCTTTATATTCAACTATTTATGTTGAAAGTGGAACCTCTATATGCTGATGTTACTTGGACATGTCATCTAAGACCTTGGCAGCAACAACAACAACAAAAAAGCCTTTTTGATATATGTTCTGGCATTGTTTCCAACAAGAACAGACATTTGGATTAAAGGAAACAAAATAGCTTGGCTAACAGGAGAAAGAGAGAGTGCACACATGGGTTGAGCATGAGCGAGAGCACACTCTATAGCAGAATCACATTTCCTTCTGCAATGAACATCCATGTTTAAAAATATTACCACCTATGATCATACAAGCCTAGGATGCACTGGGATACAAACTGGCAGGCAAAGCCTCTCCTCCCACGAAACACCCTTGCCAAACAGCAACCATCTGCTCTGGTGGTAGCAGCCTGGGGTAAATCTGTCACAACTTGGACAAGTCTTTTGAATTTCCCCTTGGCACCCTTCTCTTGGAGTGTCCAGGGCAAACCTTGGTTTGGGCCTGTGGAGCGCCTTCAACTCCATCTAAGGGGCAGGTTGTTCCAGTCAGTTTAGGGGTCAGCAGCCTTTGCCAGCCCCCATGCTGACCCCTCCTCCCCAACTCTCAGCCAGTGCTGGTGCCCCCCCAAAAAGCACCCACCACCTGAAAATCCAGTGGTGGCCATCGCTGGAGGGGGGCATTCCCCAGGCACGCTACAGAAAGCAGCTGGAGTGGCTTCTGTCGACGGTGACAAGTCCAGACATGCCACAGAAAGAAGCCACCCTGAGCAGATCTTCCCCAGGCATGCAGCCAAGAAGATCCAAGCTGGGCAGCTTCTTTCCATGGCATCTCTGGGGACAGCCACCCCAGGCACACCACTTGAGCAGCAATTTCAGCTGTACCACAGAGGGCACCGTGTGCTGCTCCAAATGAGCTTGCGTGCCATGCTGGGGATTGCCTAACCCTATAACCCCAAGTCTAGGGAAGTACCTTTTTATGGCTTTTTCGTGGGGCTGTAGAGGGGGTGGTAGAGTCCTAGGGAATCAGAACCACGCAGGTTCTTGCTGGCTGGGGCCTGGCTTTTCCTTCCCTGCTCCCTGGCTGGGGAGAAGCACTATCTCCTAATCTGGGGAAGTCTCTCCTCCCACTGCCACAAGCCTTCCAGCAGCTTCTCTCTCTCTCTTTCTCTCCTCCCTTCCTCAAGCAGGGGCAGGGTTTTAGTACACCTGGAGAGAGTAGCCCTTAATTGGGCCCAGGTGCCTCTATCTGACCTGCAGTAACCTCTCCTCTGCCTGTTAGTCTTTAAAAGTGTCACAAGACTCCTGATTTGTTTTGCTGAACTAGACTAACATGGCTACCTACCCCTTTGGAACCTGTCGTACCTGCCCTAGTATACCCTTCTGTAACCAACTGGCCTGACTTTACCACATAGTAATATAAATGGTTGTATTTAAAGAAAAATACTTTTCCACTCTTAGCTGTAAGAGTAAAAGTATATTCAGCAGGTCTCTGGAGAGGGTCCAAGAACAAAGCATTGTTAGTCTGTAAGCTCTTTGGGAAATGGACTGTCTTTTTATTCTGTTTTCACAGTATCTAGAACAATTGGGTCCTGGTTAGTCACTGTAACTAATAAGTACTAATCCCAATGGAAAAGCTTGATCGATGACAAGGAGTCATCCCATGCCCACTACCGAATGAGATATATTTCTTTGTGGTTAGGTCTGCATGGGACACCAGGATCAAGGCATCTTCTGCAATCCCAAAGTTAAAACAAATTCTTTTCCTTCATGTCCATGTCTAAGAATGGTGAAACTAAACAAAAATTGCAACCTCTTCTCAGGATATCAGCAGCAATTTATACAATTCATACCTTTTGATTTAAATGGTGTATACAGCTAGGGAGTCAAATTGAGAGTTCCCTCAAGGAAGCAGACCTTTTAAGTATTTCCTGCAGAAACCCCAGGATACTGATCCATAGGCCAGCCTGGGTCAATCAGATTCAGTAATCATGGAAAAATAACATTCCTCTCAAATCAGTACAACAAGAATCAGTAAGCTATAGAGCTCCCTTCAGAACCAACAAAATGTGATACCAACATCTGAACACTGCCACTCAGAACCTGGACCAAAACACGCTCAAACCCAGAGCCTAACAGTGCTTCATATGCAAGACAACTTGATACAGAACCCGACAGATCCAGTGACCATATCTCCCTGGCTCCTGCACCAGTGTAACATACCACAGTGCCCTGACACTCCAGTTATGGTGGCAAAGTCTGGATAATTTTATATCACCACAGCAAAAAAGCAGCTTGCTAAAAATACTCCCAACCCCAAATTCAGCAAGAGGCCCAACACTGCAGTAACCCATGCATACTGCTCCCCGAACGTCTTAGAGTAGCATACTATCAAAATGCCACTAGCTGAACCCCGAAATTCAAGGTCTTCTCCCATCAACCGTCAAGACAAAGTTAGAAGTTTTTGGAATGTTTTTTTCTAAGCCTAATTGCAATCACATGAACCCAAGGATTCTTAATCCTTCTCTACTTCCAGACGACTGTATTCTCTGTTTAGCAGCTTCAATATCCCTTTTAAAGGTGAGAAGGGTTGGGAAAACAACTCACAAGCCATTTGCCCACTGAAATTATTTAAGCCTAGGAAGCAAGCATTGATAAAGTGCTCCACACATTTCTGCATTTCCAATCCCCAAGACTCTTCCACAATCCTCGGTGTTTCTTTCTTCCTAAATGTCAGTCACAAATGTAACCTTCACCACTGGTACAGCAGAAACGATGATGACAGAGAAGATTCCTTGGAGGCAGCAGGACAAAATGAAGAGCAGCACATACAAAAGTATCTTGCACTGCAGCCTTTCATCTTCTATTTACTTGTATTAAAAGTAACATTCGTCCAACACAACATTCTTTGTTGACAGCACCTACCTGTTTGTGATGGTCGAGTTCTGCTCTTTCAACACAAGCTCCCTCTGTTGTAAGGCAACAATTTGCCTCGAGAGATCATCAGGGGTCCTAAACAATGAAAACAAAAACAGAAACAGTTAATGTACACAGACACGCCAAGTGACTGAACAATTAAGTCCCAAACATGACCATGTAGAAGGATCTCACAGAGAGACAGCCAAAACTATTGCTATAGGCTGTCTGCCAGTCTATTGCCACAGGTTTCTGTATTGTCAAGCACACACCTCCAGTTGTATTCATTAGGACATCAAGCTCTAGCCGCACTCCAACTTGTCCCATTCCTTTACACAAAACCAAGTGTTAGGGTCTGTGAGATCACATTTCCTGTTCCATGCTAGTCAAGTATCCTTTCCTTGAAAAGAGCATTTGTCAAAAAGTGCATTGCAATGATCTCTGCCTGTACCAAATGTCACAAAACGGATCCTAAAGACACACCTCCTTCTGTTTAGATGGCCAGTATGCTATAGAAAAGTGCATGCTTTCAGGAGGATTGTCTTATAGAACAGTGGAAGTCGACGGTGTATGGTGATTTTATATCAGAAGAGTCTTAACACTCAGAATGTGCTTAACAGTGTTGTCAAACTGAACAAACATTCAAGATGGCCAAAAGCTACAGATCCTGCTGAGATTATTTTTTAAAACTCAGAAAAGTAAACGAATTTCAATTCCTGACTAAAGGAGACAGAAAATGAAACTTTGGGCCTGCACACCAAGAAGGTTTTGATACAGTAAGCGGCACTGCCCTCTGATGGATGGAACATGTCAGGCTAGCTCATGTAGCTGACAGCCCATACTTTAACACATCAAGCAATAGGTCTACACATGTACCATGGTTTCTGGTGGCCGTTGATGGGATACACGCACTTTGACAGGGGATACACAGGTGTAAGAGAAATTGTATGTAATCTCTTCTGGAGGACAGTGAGAAAGGTGCTGAAGTGTAGGCCTCGTTGGAGCCGTGGGTTGCTATGGTAGTGGGGTCGTTTCTCTGGCAAGTCATGTATCTAAGTTTCTTTAACAAGCGGCCTAGAGTTGATAGTTAAAGTGTGTTATCTCCCCTTTCTCATGCTTTTTCTCCTGACCATCTGGACAAGGAATGTAAGCTAGACTGTCCATCTTTGTTCTAACTGAAAAAGGAGTATTACCTCCTATCTCCTGCTCACCCTTCCTGGCACCATAGCCTCACAAGAATGTAAGGTCAGCATCTCTAGGCAGAAATTAATGAGTTTGCAGGTACTGTGGCTGCCCAGGATAATGCAAATGATGTCAACAGTAAACAGAGGCGGGGATAATTATATGCATTCTTTAATCATTAATATGTATTTAATAATGTTAATGTAACCATATACGGGTCTCTAAAACATTGTCAATCATGTAAGCATTATCATAGCATTATCATACTGTACTGGATAAAAGTGTTGTAATGCTGCCCCTCGGGGCTCTCTCTTGCACTCGAGTTGTTGGGGGGGGCCTGCCCAGAGGGGCTAGCACTTCTTTGCTGCCCTCTGATGCAGTTCCTTTGGTTATTCAGCTGAATAATAAACTCTGAACCACACCTCGTTCTCTGCTCATTGGAGTCTCGGCTGGGAACGGGTCTGCTTCATTGGGGAGGCTCTGGTGTGCCTCTTTCTGAACTTGAGGGCCAGAGTTAGATTTTTCCCCCACACAGGTTACTTAAAATAACTTGTGTATCTCCCTTTGACTGCCTAATACCTATTCATGCAGTGTTTGCAGTGCACTGAGTCGACAGGAAATAGCCTCCAGTCAACTCAGCACTACTCTTTTTCAGAGGCTGGTCTTAGCCAGTCTACTTCCCAGTCAATTGAACGGGTCTCCACTGATCTGCTCAATCAATCTGGAAAGATCAACCAAAGGCAGCTAATATGCCTTTGTAAGTGTAGACCTGCCCCAAGTAAGCCATTGTTTTTGGAATCAAAGACTTCACACCTATTTCCAGTACTGAGTGCAGGAGAATCACAGAGTGACAGGTGTGAGAGAATGGTGTGCAGCCAGCTTCACTTGCTCAGATAATCTAAAGAAAAACAGATTTAATAGAACAGATTACTTTTTCTCTAGCTTGATGGGTTCATCTGCAATTCAGTTCCCTAATTTCCCATCTGCAGAAACCAGGCTTCAGCCTTTGGGACTCCACTCTTATTCACAAGAAATGCTGATTCTCTTTCACCACTGCCTACCTAGAAAGTCCTGGGCTGGAGTGGGAATAAACAAGAAAGATATAAGACAGGGGAATTACAACTGACAAGGGAAATTTACTTTCATACAAACCAATTATGTTCTCCTTTCCGCTACTTCCTCTATCACCTAGTTAATGGTTCTGTAACTGTTCTCACGGGACTCAGAAGACACGAACCCTTGCCAGATCATAGGATATAATCTCTTGAAACCCTAATTCATGTCATGTAACTAAGGTCAGGAAATAAACAGTCACTTCCCAGACTTCCTACACGTCACACATACTGTGTGTGCCAAAAGTAAACTATGTCTTTGGCAAAAATGGAACCAATTAAACCTCCTGAATCTCCTAACTTGGAAGGGAAGGTGGCAGAGAACTTGGAAAGAATGGGGACGGCAGTGCTTCCAGGTTTTAGTAATAGCAAGCAGCAGTGCAGAGAAATCAAGAGAGGCTGAAACCCTGCATTTAGTCATATGTGGCAACTTCACACACACTGGAGATGTAAATTCATTCCACAAGAGGGGAAGGGTTGGGAACAACGAAAAAGTCTGTAACCCTACAGCCCTGTCTACTCTACAGATTTCAGCCATCACCAGTCTCCATGGTAAACCCCTCCACTGAAGACAAGCAAAACTGATATAAACCACTATTTGGTCCCTTACCCGATGATACTGGGATAAGCTATATCCACACAAGCCCACTTTACAGCAGATTTGCATGACTACAGTAATTGTTTCCACTGACGAAGTTACATTGCTGGCTATATATCCAGCTCAAATAAATAGTTGTATATCCAGGACAAATTATCACTCTGATCCATGCCCTGCCTACTAAAATATTTCATAAATCCATACAATGCAAAAATGTCTTCTGGGAAAGGCAGTTTCAAGAAACCAGGTGCAAAGTTTGATTACTGATCATTCTGGATCTTTGTATGAAAGTCAAATTCAAACAAGCAATTAAAAAGGTGGAATAACTAGAGGCTAAATTATTTGCATTACACACCAAAACACTTATGTGGAAAATATAGTTTATGATCAAGTAATTATAGAAAAACATAATGCATATATACAGGGCCAGATTAGCACAGGGGCTGAAGCCTTAGGCCCCAGCCTAAAGGGGGACCCCCACCTCCAGCCCCTAAAACCTCTGATCTAACCCCCCACACCCTAATCAGCACCAGCGGGGCTTGGAGGAACACTGAGAGTGCTCCTGCCCTGCCAGTGCTGGGAGGAGTGGGGTCTTGGCCAGAGACTGAACTCCACACTCCCTCCCAACCCTGGACCATCTTCCAGCCCCAGAGGCGGGGCAAGCCAGAGCCTGTTCACGCCGCTCAGGGTGCAGGGCTGGCTGGCACTGCCCCTGGGGGCAAACTGATCAGAGGAGAGCTGGGGCAGGAGCATCCTCCGGTCCCAGCACTCTCCCCCAGTGACAGCCTGTCTACAGGCAACCATCCTGAGTGTTGGGGACCCATGGTGGGGCCCAAAGGCAGATAATCTGGCTCTGCACGCACAAGGAAGGTGAATCACATTTGTAAATGCAACCTTAAGCCTGGAGCTTCCTAACTTTTGAGTGCCTGTCTTTGTAACCTTAATATTCTTTTTAATTTTTAGAAGAGGCAGATTTTGTGTGCATGCACGTGTGCTGTAATTTACCATTTTTAAAAAAGCTCACTGAAAAATCAGAAAGTTCTTTTTGCAGACCCACACTGACCCCCATGTGGGTCAACAGCATCAGCAGGGTTTATTTATTCATAGATTTTAAGGCAAGGAAGGACCATTAGATCCTATAACCTAACCTTTTGAATAACAGGTCATAGAATCTCATCCAGTTATTCCTGCATCAAGTACAAAAACAATGAAACCTTTAGATCTACAGCACAACTCCTGTCACAGTCTGCTCACCCTTCAACTTTTCTGTCAGGCTGCATCTTCTTCTGTGCTGCCTTGGTTCCAGCAGAAAGAGCACTGAAGGAATAGGAGAGACCATCTCCTGGCTCTCAGTTCTAGTGTTAGCACTCGAGCAAGCCCCCAACAACTATGAAGGGCAGTTGCAGGGAAAATTTTGCTCACTCCTGGGATGGCGCATTCTCTGTGAGGAAGGTGCCTGCTCAGTCCAGTCAACACAGAGCCGTAGCAGATGGAGCACTCAGTGCAAGCAGAATCTTCAGAGGATTTAGCTGCCAAATGCTAAAAGGTCTCAGGAGCATGTCAGAGTTACAATTCTTAGAGGCTTATAACTCATTTAAATTTGGGCAGTTTTTCACAAGAATAGCAAAAGCCAACTCCTTGACACTAGGGTGATCAATGTGCCCAAATGCTGAGTCCTTACCATAAATCATGGGAAATTTTCAATGAAACAGCTTTAAGCATTTTTTAGAATGAACAAAACAAAAGGTCTCTAATTTCATTCTGAGAAATGGCTGAAATATTTTTGCTGAAACTTAAAAATATTCAGCTGGAGACAGACTACCAGCATGGAAAATGTCAACTGAAGAATGGCAAACTTATAAGCATCTGAAAAATGATCTTATAATGGAAAGAGATCAGACAACCAATGATATTCAGAGATAGCAGCTGCTAACAGATTTCCAATAAAATACAAACTCATTCTCCTCTATTACAGAGGTCAGAGGTCAACAATCTAGTTTGGCAAATCAGTTCCCACATTTAACTCTAATAGAAATAGACCTTCACTGTTGTGAATAGAGGTTTATGGAAACAGTGGGAATAAAAAGATAGTAACTACTTGTCAGTATCCCAGTAAATAACGAATACTTGTGCACTGGCTTGCCTCGAGCCTTTCATCAGCCTCACTGAGCACTGAACTACACAGTAACTGTAACACATCACATACCAGCAATTGTTAGAGAATCAACCAGTTCATTTTGAACGGTGCTGCCTCATAGATCTAGCAACAAACCAACTCACATCTGTGTCCTCTCAGCACCTAGTGCTACTTTAAAGATAAAGCAGAGCTCGACAAAACCCAGGTGCCGGGTAGCCATGGTGACCAAGGTTTGTAGCGGGGAGCCTAGCTCTGCTACGGAAATGCAGCAGAGGAGTGCTCTCTGGTGACCAAAAATAAAACTGCTGGCTTGTAACTGGGAGCCAATCTTGTTGAGTCCTGAGTTAAAGCATCTAGTTTTAATCTCCATTTTATCCCCAACATTCCTCGGGTGTGCAAACCCAGAACCCCTGTGAAACAGGCCATTCCTCAGATTGCACAACATGTCCTTGAATTCACACTAGCTACAAGAAATTTTCACAGGTGTGTTTCCACAATGCAAGTTTGACTGAATTGAGCAACTATACACATAGACTTGGCAACCAGATTTTGGGGTGAAAGGTTAGTGGTACTTACTCATCCACTAAATAACTATTAAGAGTGAATAGAAGGGCAAATGAAAAGATGCTAAGCAGCTTCCGTATTTCGACTGCAGTCATTCAACTCATCTGCCTGTCCTGACCAAAATACAAGATGCTGGAAGCTTCTTTCCGCTCTGGAGACCAAATCTCCATCCACAATAAACCTCCAAGCAAAATCCTCTTTTCCAATGTCTGCAAAGCAATAACCAAAACAGTCAGGAGCATTTGATACCAGTTTAGAAACAAGGCTTTTGCCTTGTGGTACAAATTAGTTCAGAAAGACTAAGAGCTGGAGTAAGGCAGTCAAGAGACAAAATTACTCTTTACCAAAGCTCTCTGATTTTCTTTGAACTACAGATAATTTAAAAAGAAGCAATTTAATAATGATAAAACAAAATCCACAACTGCTCAAATGAAGTGAAAAATTAACTTAATAGGATGCCCATCCAAGTAACTCTGTTTTCGTCAATGATCTTTCAGGCTTTCATTGACAAACTTTATGCCAAGATTTTCTTCATCCATTCAACTGGAATTTTGAGGAAAATTGCCAGAAAATTTCTCTGGTGCGCTGTCTTACTTAAGAGGCTATTAGCATTTCCATTATAAACTCCAATACTTCAGCATTTAGAATTAGCTGTTTTTAAAAGCACTGAGCTAAGATTCAGTAAACTGCCTAGATGCTGACTTTATTTTTGGTTTTAAAAAAAGTAAAAATTGGATAAAGTTTATTTATAATTTATTAGAATATAAAACATCTTATTTCTTACACAAAGTGTTTCAAAGTGATACAGAAAAGGGGAAATGATTTACTTGAGTTAGATCTTTGGAGTTACTTCTTAGCTATGGACATGCAAAACAAAAAAGACTAAATTATAAAAAAAAAAAAAGAATTTCGGGCTACTGTGTTTTGAGGACTGAGATGATTTAGATTTCTTTTGGTTTTGAAACAAATTGTATTGAAGCTACCAATGTATTTACATTTGCATGATACTAAAGCCCTCAATAGATATTTCTGCTCATGCATCACTGTTTTATAGTCTCTTTATGCACCATTTCTACATATTGCTTTAATTCTGCAGGAATAGAAAGGACACTCTGGGTTCTGCTAAAGCACAGTTACTGACAAAAGGCAGTCATTGAATGCTTGTTAACAAGAATCAGAATGTCGAAAACAGACTACCAGCACTACTGCTTCTCTTTGCCAAACCTCCAAACCCTGCAAATGTTCTCACCCCTTAAAGGCACTTGCAAAAGAAAAAGGTTTGGCTTGTGCCCCTTTTCTGCCTCTTTCCGACTTCAATTCAGCACAAAAGGATTTCTAACCCTCTCCCAAAGGCAGAAAAAAAAGGCAGCTTTTTCTTCTGGTTTTACATTGGAAATCCAGGCTCTTTCCAGGATGGAAAATGATGACCAATCTACATCATAAAACCAATGCAACTTTGCCACTGCAGCACCACAGTCTATATGTGTCCTGCATAGACAGAAATTTTGGGGAGGGGGGCAGGGGTCAATGTATTGATACGCTTCTGTGAATGGCAGTAGCTAGGCCGTGCCAGAAGAATCCTTTTGTTGACTTATCTGTTTCTATACTGAGAGGGGTGATTTCGCCATGCCTATGGCACCCAGGACATGGAAATTTTCATAGCCCTGAGTAACACAGCTAGGTCAAGCTAATTTTTAGGTGTAGATCAACATTCCAAAATCTAAGTATAGACCAAACCTATGATGTCTGAAAAACAACAGCAACGTTGTTCTAACAAGAAGAGTGAAGTGAGTTAGAAAGGGAATGTTAGTCTGTTAAAAACTATTTTGTTTCTGATTCAACAAGTATTTTGGGGATGGAGGTTAACACCTATATAACGTCTAATAGTTCATTAATTACATTTTGAAAAAGAGAAAACTTCACTCACTCAAAGCTAAGCTTTCTAAGAACTCACAAAAAAACCCTAAAATTTATACCTCCTACTTGTCCTCCACCACAGCTGAAGATGGCCACACTTCACGTTATTAATATTTCTGCATTTAAAAAAAAATGGGAGGGGATGACTGAGCAGTGGTACTAGTGTCTGAAAGGAAGAGGAAGCACTAAGCAATCTCAGCTTCTAGAGGTCTCTTCAGCTAGAAAATGGTCTCCATATTTGAACAACAGAATGAGCAAGTTCAGTTCCTTCTGACAAAACTGAATCATGAATTCACCTAAATAATCAAGGAGTCTTGCAGCACTTTTAAAGACTATCAAATTTATTTCTCATGTGCGCTTTCATGGGTGAAGTCCCACTTCATCAGATGCTAGATTTTTACTTTGCCCACAACAGCTCATGCAAAAAATAAATCTGTTAGTCTTTAAAAGTGCCACAGGATTCCTTGCTTATTTTCCTGAACTAGACTAACATGGCTACCCCTTTGAAACATGAATTCACCTATAAATCCAGCATTTGAAAGTTTGGCTAACTATTTGGAGCAGGAAAGGATCTCACCTATATGAAGTGTTTTATCTGGAATCTTGGAAAACATACGGGCAATTAACTGCTAACTCGCTGCTAGACCAATGAATCTAGAAATGTGTAATTAGGGAACAAGGGTGAGACAAGTGGCTAAAACAGAATCTATTCAACAGCAGAAATTTTAGTGTTTCCTCACATCCCACGACTTAGACCAGTATGGCCATCCCAACAACTCACCTCCTGTATTTCAGTTCTTCCTTAAATATACACGTAAGGGTACAACAGGATCTTCTTACTCATTTATTTTGGAGAAAAATGTGAAGCTATACACTATTTGCATTTTATTGTTGCATCCTCTTTTTCTGGACCTCTGTGTTCTTTAGAACAGCAGTTCTCAACCACTGTGTCAGGACACATTACTGTGTTCCACATAGTAGTAAGTGTATCCCACAGAGTCAGGGAGATGGCTAGATTTGGCAGAGGGTGGGGTGTTGAACTGGTGTTTCCTGTAGGATGGCAGTACGCCACCAAGTGTGTCGCACTCTGCAAAAGGTTGAGAACCACTACTTTAGGACACAAGTCAGCTAGAAAACATGTTGCACTTTCACAGACCTTCAAGTGAAAAGCTTTAGGGCCCTCAAGGAGGAACAATACCCTAATGTTGCTGTGTGCTACAGGACATAACTGATGATAAAGATGGCAAGGTTTTCTGTTTATTCTCAGGAATAACGAAGTCAAGGGTGTTCACCTTCAGCACAGAAATCACAGCACTCCTCAAACCATCACATCCAATCTTCAGTTTCGAGGTGCTCCGCAGGAAAAAAGAAGCGTAGCTGCTGTAGTCTGATTCAGAAATGTTTAGGCAGGATGACTATATTATTCAGGCAGCAATGACAAGGAGGTTTAGACTTCAAAGGAGACTCAGTTCACTCAAGTGATCACTGTGGACTTCTAGATCTCCCTGCAGCCACACAGCAGTGATGTACTCTAATAGCTGGAGCCATCTGGCCAGACGGCAGAAAGAACATGGCGGATGATACAAGCACAAATCCAGAAAACCCGTAAGAACTGTAAGCCTGCCTCTTAGGAACTTGCTGAGAGATCCAGCATTGCCTATTATTTCACCAAATATCCACTGTTCTTTCCCTGCTAAGCAATGAATATTGCCTCTGACTTTATGTACCTCCTGGGAAATCTACTTTGATGTTCAAGAAGAATTCCCATGAGGTTCATAATGCCAGAGGCTATATGCATTGTCACACACTCAATTTTAGAGAAAAGAAAGTCATTGATCTCTGTCTCTCATAAAGATTTTCTTTAGTAATATCAAGACTGGACTTTACTAATAGTCATAGCTAACTCAAAGCTTTAAACTCAGAAATGGTATGTTTTCTGTGCCCTCTGAGATGAAAGTATAAACAGGTCGTTTATCCAACTTCATGGAGATGTTCAGGAGATTAGATTTATTCTAATTAAATCAAGTGAAATAAAACCTGTATAATAAGTCACTACACAGATAAGTTTGCTGGAAGCGAGGAATAGACTCCAGCTTTTAATAATGACAAGCACACCCACACACAAGTTCATTTGTTTTACTGCTAACCCTCAGAAATGCCCTTTAATTGCTCTGCTATTTCACATTACGAAGGGCTCCAGCACAGGGCTGACTAGCAAGTATGACGAGGCCACCTTTCTTTGCTTTCTGTTTAGCTGAATGAGGTTTGGTTTTCAGAATAAGATGCTAATGACTTGTTACATAAATAATTCAAAAAATACTGCTGAATCTAAATTCCTAGGCTCTTTTTCCCAGTATTTATAAGGCATATAGAAATACAGTTTTCTAGAGTCCTGGTGCTTCCTTTCCCCCCAACCATCAAGAGAAGAATCTGTTGTTTGGATTTTAAAATATCATAAGACACCAGACAGTGATTCCAAAGGTCAGGAAGTAACATCACACTTCCTTCCTGAGACACAAATAGGAGTTATACTATGTATTTAAATAGGACTTTGTAGTAAGACAACCGCACAACAGACTGTAATGCAAAAGAACTTGACTTCAAAAGGCTACGGTCTATGGATCAGTCCTACAAAGTGCAAGTGTGATAGACATGTGGTTTTTAGTGTAAACAATGGATCACAGATCAGTCACTCAAGGAATAAAGATTATTTTATGTTTTCAAACTGTTCAAGTCTTTGGTATGCCACCTTTTCTGAATCTGCCAGATCAAACACTTCTCAATTCCACTATTTTCTCCATGAGGATGTCTGAGGCCTTTCATCTCCACAGTATTTTTTCCTGGGAGGAAACTAGTGTATTTGGGGTCTAATGTGGGCCAAAATCCTTGGAAATGCTCTCAGCATGAATAGCTGTGGTGGTTTCAGGAAATCCTGGGATATTAACCACTGAGCAGTCTCATAGCCTATGTAGCAGAATTCCTCCCACAGCCAGATAGCACCATCAGGCATCATTGACTTGTACTAGTCTTTTTCACTTGTTGCTGACCAGGATCCAGCACAATTGTATTTTGTATGAAAAATCTACAGTGAGGTTCAGGAACAACCTTTCAGTATTAAGGACAATCCTAGGCCTCAGTAAGTTTGAGACGAAAATAAGCTTTAGACTATGTTGCTTCCAAAGGCTCTAAAATGAACTCTGTGGATGACTATTTTTGTTCAAATTTCCAAAAGTTCAACTCCCATTATAAATCACATGTGGGAAGTTTCAGATCAAAATCTGGACATTATAGAAAGTTCTTAGTGCCTGATTACAGGGGATCAGAACGACAAACATCATAGAATATTACAACAAATGCTAGGTGCCACTTTCACCCTTGCACTTAAAAAAGAAAAAAAAAGGCAGCAGCTGACATTCCCAGCACTGCTGTTTCTCCTCTCCTCACCCAGTGCCGCTGCACTGTCACTGGAAGCAAGTGGCAGCAGTGGGCTTTCAGCACCAGAGAGCCCCTTCTCTGCCACACACCTAAGGGTGCCTCTGTTTTGAGGCTGCTCCTTAGGTGTCTGGCAGATTTGTTGAGGCCTGAAATATTGTCTGGAGTGGTCACTGCCACTCATGGTTAGCAAAATCTTTACAATAAAAGAAGAAATTATTTTCCTGAACTCGCAATTTAATCCAGTTAATCTAATTATATATTAATATTGATGCTGAAAGAATATTTTTACACTGTGGAAACTTCTTCTATTGTCCTTAAAATTCCAACATGAAATGTAAACATTATTAATAATGCAATGCTCTATTGTTGAACTTCAATCTTTTTTTAAATAAATGTAGTGTAGCAGCAGTCAATACCACTTTAAATCTTGTATGTGACCTCCAATTTTGTTAATTTATTAAAAGAAAAGTCAGGGGAGTGCTCAGTGTCTAGTGTACATTATTTCATGGAGAAGTTAGTATGGAAGATACCCATACAATTCTAAATTTTAAATTGTGGATTTTGTTACAATTCAAAGATACACCAGAAGAAAATCCTAAAGAATTATTAAAGAGCGCTACATAAAAAAAACCTCTAAAACACAGACCTATAATCAGCAAAAAAAAAAAAAAAAAACCACAACCTATTAAAACTACACACACTGAGAGTCTAGCAAAGGACATTTTTCAGGATATTTGCGTAACTGTAAAAAAAAATATTGTATGAAAACCCCAAACCTGACTGAATTTGAAGATGTGTCAGTCAGAAATGAATTCTAGGCACGTATATGCAAATAAGTCCAGCCATTCAGAGAACAGAGGGTTGTTAGAACACCTGAGAAAGACCTTTGGCCACAAACTGAGCTTAAATGAAAAGCCCAGGGAAACCTCCTGCCAGTCAGAACATGATGACTCAGTCACACTTCAAAACTATCAGTCAGGTTATGCTGCTGAACTGGAACCATGCACAGACTTCACTCTCTTCCGACCTCACGCAAACGGATAGAAATCAGCACACAGACCCCACTCCCACTAGCCTGAGGACCATTATGGAATTAGAAGGTTAGGTGAAGGGATTTATGCTGGGAAATTTAATTCATCAACCTTCAAATTAACCAAAGAAAAGGCAACAACAAAAAGCTCCAAGGAACTAGACACTCTTAAGGTTCCTCAACCAACTCTATGGAACCTCTGATGGTGCTATTATGCTAAGCTACTTCTCAGGACTTTTAGCAATACTTGCCTCTTATGATACAGGAGGACAATTTAACTTTGAAGGAAGACCACCTGAGTGACCTGACAGGTGCACAAGTTATTGCTGGAATTTATCAATAGTTGGTTCACACAGAAATTATTAGTAAGGTAGCTACTGGAATTTTCTGTGGAAGTCCTAAAGATCAAGTATTACTGCATTAGGCCCCGAGTGCTTTGTTAAATTCTAGAATACCATTGATAAGACTTTGCTATTTGGACCAACCCAGACAGGCAAGATACAGCAACCAGGATTCTTTTTACGATAAAAGCCATGTATCAAACATACATCTTTCTACCACAACTTTTCCCCATAGGGACTTATCACAGCAGAAAGATCTAATTTTATAGATTACCACTGTATAAATCTTCTAAGAGTGGCTCTCTGATAGCAAAGGGAGTTAATTACTGTAACTAAAACCAGGAACTGACATGCAACATGAATTTGATTGTCTACTTTATGGATTTCTTAGAATTTAGGGTTTGGTTTTGCTAATATTTGCCTGAGAATCTTTGTAGAATAAACTAATTAAGTTTTGCATTCTTCTTATTGTTTTTACTAGCCGTAACTCATCAAAAATGACAAGGGAAAAGGACTTCCCCTTCCCCCACCAAGCAGGGACAGAGTTGCCGCACGCCACATGCCTAATGGCTTGGCCAGGCCTTCAGGCTCTGACAGCCGCACGCGGCTGGGGCACCAGGCAGGGCAGGGGAGGGGATGCTCCCATTGTGGGACCCGCCTACCTTGTGTCACATTCACAGCGCAGCAACCCCTGGGCTCGGTCCCTACCCCCTCAGGGCTGCTCCCCGAACCCCCAAATCTCCATGCCCCCCCCACCTGCCCAGCACAGCAGGAGCTGGTAATGTGTGCATGCAGAGGGCAGGCAGAGCTACTGGCAGAGTGGAAGAGAACCTGCCCTGCGCATGCATGCAATACACTTCACGTCACACACACACACAGCAAATGACTATAGTAGAAGACTGATCTCAATGTTTTCCTAAATTCATATCAAACACGCATATCAGCAAATAGTAGCACAAAACTCCTGATCTTCAGCACAGGGAACTATTATTAACTATCTCTGGTCCTTCTGAGGGTCTACACCAGTGGTTCCCAACTTTTTTGGCTCAAGGGCCACAGGCAGGAGCATCGCTGGCCCTGGAAAAGACCCAGGGCTCGGAGCACTGGGACTCAGGGCTCACGTGCCACTGTTGCTGCTGTTGCCATGGCGGCCCGGCAGCAGACCCAGGGCTTGGGTGCTGGGACTCAAGGCTCAAGCTCCATAAGCCTGGTGCCAGCAAAGTCCCTGGCCACAGGAATTTTTACAACCCTAAAGAGCCACCAGTCCCTGCCAGCAGTTGCTTCACCCCCAACACTGCAGTTGATGACAGGAGTGCAGGAGGACCTCTTCGCTGAGCTCTCGTCCCCCTGCTTGCAGCAAGGAAACCAGGTGTCCCCTGTGGCCCAGTGTGCTCTATCTGGGTCCCTAAGCAGTGCCTCACTTCTATAGTCAGGGGGATGGGAGATCAGTACTCCTCTCTCTCTGGCTCCACCAGGGACCCCAGCACCTAGGGACGCAACTGGAGCACTTTACTTTCTGCTACAGCACAAGAGAGGGGAGCACTGATCTCCCATCCCCGTGGCTGCAGCAAGGAGCTTGCACCGGTCTTGTAGCCCCAAACAAAAGTGCTCCACCTGGGTCCTTTTCAGTAACCCCCTTCTGCAGCCAGCACATGCCACTTTGAAAGACCCCAGAGGCCACTGTTGGGCCATGGGCTGGAAACCACTGATCTACACTATATTTTTAGTCATTTCATATGAAATTATTTGGCATCCCCCATATTATTTTATTTATACCTATCTATAATCTCACACTTCTTCTGTCTCACAGACAGAACTGCCATTTTCAACAGGAGTTGAAGCTTCAGTTTCAATTAAATCTACATTGACTTGGGGGGAGAAAAAAAAATAAACTCACCCAATGACTATATTAGTCACAGGTGAAATTAGAATGAGGAAAAGAGTGTTTAAATGGGTACAAGGCTATTTTTATGTAGGGAAACAGGGCTAAATCCACTGAGTCTATGAATTAAAAGCTGTTTTATCTCAAACCAAGACTACTTCAAGGATCGAAACAACAAATGTCTCATCACTGGCAGAGACAGAAAGTGAATCAGGTTGGCTTCAGCAAATACAGACATAAGCATCTTTACTGGAATGTGAAGAATCAATGGTTTGTAAGTGACAATGTGTGTTATTCATCACCAATGGAACAATAACAAATAGACAACAGTTAAGGGAGCTGTTGACATAGATCTGTAGCAGATTTGTCGCAAAATTTCTTTTGTTATGGTAACGCCTACAGCAGTGGATCTCAATTCATGGCCCAATCAGCATACAGCACCAGATTCAGGTATAAGCCAAGTAAGCCATGGCTTAGGGTCTCATATTATGATGGCCTCTAAATATCTTGAAGATAACTAAGAAGATTTATCATAACTGAAATTGCTTTGTCTTAAATAACCTTTCATACAAAATCCACCACTGAAATTCTGAACCCTGACCTTCCCATCCCAATCCACACCCAATCCCATCAACATCCCTTCCTGGACTACTGGCATCATCCGCAGGTTGCCAAATCTCACCTAAGACCTCAAGAGGAGACAATGAGAGCTAGCCTACCAACACACTCTGAAGTCCTGTTCCACACCAGACATCATCTCTGCTAATTCCCTCCTCACCACTTTCCCACCCCCAGCCCTCCATTTACCTTCATCATTTATTTTTTCATTATCCTCTCTGTTACAATGTAACCTACTTTTTTCTCTTTTTTTTTTTTTTTTTTTTTTTTATGGTATGGGGCCTCTGAATCTTGACATAGCTTGGGGCCTCAGCATGTCTTAATCTGACCCTGATTAAACACTGTCTCATCAGGCGCCTGTATCCTAGGTGGAGTCTCTTGGGATAAAGATTTGGAGAGTGGATTCTCCTTAACAGCCCATCAGCAAGTATGGCTACTCCACTGTTGAATCTAAAAGCTGATTTGGGTGTTTCCTACCTCAAAACATGCTTTAGTAACAAAGAGCAATATTTTGTAACTTCAGATACAGCCCAATAGGATATTATTGTTTAGCAGATTAAGACTTCTTAAATGACACCTCACAAGGCATACAGAACATAGCTTAATGACATGACAGTGGTGAACAGGGGGGTCATAGGCTGTCAATTTCAGAGACAGAGTGTCACATTCGTAAAAAGACTGAGAATCAGTAATCTAGAAATTCCAGCTAAGATTGGGGCCCCATGCAATAGATACAACACACAAATCTAGTTAAGAATGCCTCACACCCAAAGAATTTACAATCTAAATAGAGAAGACAGATAAAGGGTGGGAAAAAAGGAAGTCACTATTAGGACTGTCAATCTCAGTTAACGCAACTAACACAAAAGAAATTAAGCACATTTTTTAAATTAGTCAATTAATCAATAATATTATCAATAGTATTTGCTACCTCATTTTAGTCCACTCAGTCCTACTTCTTGGTCACCCAATCATTAAAACAAACAAGTCTGTTTACCTTTACAGTAGATAACGTTGCCCATTACTTATTTATAACATCTGGCACAGTTGCAGTTGGCGGTGCAAGGAATTTGTGCGCCAGATATGCACCTATAGAGCCTTCAGACTGAAGCATGAAGTTTTACATTGTTTTAGTTTTGAGTACAGGTAAGTTAAAAAAAAATTTACATTTTTAAGTTGTACTTTCACAATAAAGAGATTGCACTACAGTACTTATATGATGTGAGCTGAAAAATACTATTTCTCTTATCTTTTTTTATAGTGCAAATATTAGTAATAAAAAACAACAAAACAAGAGCAGTGTACCATGTATATTGTGTTGTAACTGATATTTATTTGGAAATGTAGGAAAACATCCAAAAATACAAAATAAATGTGAATTGGTATTTTATTACTTTTTAACAGCATGACTAAAACTGTTGTTGTGACTATTTGTTTTAATCTCATTATTAGTTACATTTTTTAATCAAATCAAATCAAATCATAGGGCTGGAAGGGACCTCATGAGATCATCGAGTCCAACCCCCTGGGAATTGAACCCAGGACCTTCTGCATGCTAAGCAGAGGTGCTAGCCACTATTTGACAGTCCTATTGTTATTTAGTCACAGAGAGATTATGTGACTTTCCAAAGGTCACTCTAGAACAGTGTTTCTCAACTGTTGTTGGACTGAGGAACCCCTAAAGGTTTTACTTACTTTATGCTGAATACCTGACAAAAATGTTCTCAAAAAAGATGCTAACTGTGGTGGGAGATTTAAAACGTCTCTGTCGCAGCAAAGCTTCCAGGTGTGCATCAACATCTGCTGTGTGCCTAGAAACTTTGCTGCGGATGGGGCGTTAAATTGCTCCTTCCCCCGCCCCACTCAGCCCCCCTGATGGAGAAGGGTTAGGGTGGGTCACAGAACACTTGCTCTATGTCCGAGGAGCACCAGCGTCCCACAGAACACCAGCTGAGAAACACTGCTCTCTGTCAGAATCCATAAACCAAACCCAAGAAAATGAGGCCTCAAACCAGTGTTTTAACCACAAGTTCCCCCCTTCAGATACATGCTGGGTGTCTACCACTTTATCCCGCCTCAACTTCAGACAAATACACCACCAGGACAGAACAGACTTCCAAAGACAGTTATTCTGTCCTTCTCTGTCAGCCACTTTCACAGTGATGAGTGTTGCAGTCAAACTATTCCCCGCTTTTAATTAAATGCCCTTTGACAGAAACATCAACACACATTACTAGCTTTCATGGATGCAAACCTAACTTCTAAACTCTTTTATAAGAACTGATTTATGTTTCCCTCTACCATCTTGCAAATGTTTGCATAGCCTTAACCACTTTTTCAACTATTGCACGGTTCCCCCACTTTGTTCATTTGCAATGCACAGCGCATTGGTCAGGTACTGATTTTAATAAACCTTGTACACGCAACCTCTCACAATGAGCAACCCCCCACCTTTAGTCTCAGGCCTCTTCCTTAATTAAGGTACCTTTTTCACTCAGCTGTCTACAAGCCAGCAACTCAGCTGAACAACTTCAGAAAAATGAATTACACACCTCCCCAGACACACGTAAATAAAACGAAGAAATTTCAGATTTATAGTAGCTGCCTGCAAACCCTCTCCCCCAGCTCGGGCAGGATTAAAAGGACTTCAAAGAAGCCTGAGTTCCAATTAAAGCAGTGTGACCACCCCAGGGAGGCAAGAATATTCCTCTGATTAGTAAGATGCGCTCTTTGAACTGTTTAGCTTAAAAAAAAAAAAAAAGCTTTCAGAACTTTAAACAAATGAAACAATTCTCTCGCTTGACTTTTTTCTCCTTTTTCTGAAAGTTGACCAAAAACTGAATATTTAAAGTGAAGGACAAATAATGGCTCAAAACAAAAGTTTTATTCAAGACCACTAGCACATCAGCACCACAAAACCACCAGTGAATGTAAAATGGCTCAGCAAAACCTAATGCAGGAGTTCCAGTAGGACCTGGCTGGGTCAAATCACTAGACAATGGTTCTCAACCACTGTTGACACATTACTGTGTCACCACACAGCAGTAAGTGTATTATGGAGAGCTAGGCAGATGGCTAGATTTTGGCCTGGAGGGAGTGGGCTGGTGTGCTCTGTAGAGTCGTAATATGATGTCAAGTATGTCACAGTCCACAAAAGGTTGAGAATCACTGGGCTAGACGGAAGAACTGGAGAAGCGCCAGGGTTTTAACAGGGGTGCTGGAACATTCAGCATGACCCGCAGGAGCCATTTCCAACCCAATGTCACAAATCACAAAAATTCTCACCAGCCCCACTGCCAGGAGACCCATCTTGTTCACCTGCTCTCTAGAGCAACCCCAAATGGCAACCCTGAAGTTGCACTTCCAGGAAACCTGAATTCCAGCCTACACAATGCTGAATCCTCTGACCCAAGATGCCAATAGAGACTTAATGCCACCTCTTCAGCATGCAACTATTTAAATGAAATTCTTGTGTTATTTTAAACCAGGGGTCTCAAACACGCAGCCCCTAAAGCTATTTCCTGCAGCCCGTAATGACACTATTGTTACCAATATTTGCAATATTGTTATTTGAAAAGGTTTCAGTGGTGTGGCCCTTGGGCTAACATACTAGTCCTCATGCGGCCCTCATGGTGATTTGTGTTTGAGAACCCCGTTTTAAACCTAGCACAACAGAACAAGCAAACACCCACACCAGCCTTCTGCTTCCAAAAACTAAAGAAGTTTGCATTATTTACTCTGAAAGTTTGGCCATCAAAAAGAGTGATGGGCAGACATACAGATGGTGAGGAACTGACTGAGTCATGGAGTGTGCCAAAGGCATTCAGTGCTAAGTGGATACAATAAACCCTCCAGTGGAAGCCAAACCCCCATCACCGTCATCCATAAATAATGAATATTTCATTTCAGAAGGAAACAAACAGACTTAAAGGATCATTCATAGAAAGTGCAACTGCTGGCATGTAATCACATTAAAGATGTAAACAGCAGCATTTCAGCTATTACTGTTCTCCTTTTGCCAGCTCACTCTCCAACAAACCAGTACATCAGTTCAGCTGCCTGCATCAAGCGCAGGGTTCAGATCAGCCAAAAGCAATTACAACTTCTCTGCATCTCTGCCACTGGCTTCTGTGACTGGGATTAAGATAAGGGTTGGATTGGTGTCACGAGCACTCTGACACCATCTTGGCTCACTACATAAAGTTTCAGTCACTTTCAGTGCCTGAAGCTGTTGCAGGAGGCACTAATAAATTTAACAGAGCCACAGCCATAAAACTGGAAATGTATTTATCGAATGGCAAATTGTTGGATGGTCTTAATAAAGAGGAAGAGAAACCACTGTGCTGCTTCTCTGCTCTTCTCTCACACACACACAAGTTCTGCATTCACATTTGATTTCTGTGTGCTATATCCTTCAACATAAAGAAGGTGCCTACAACCAGCTATTCTTTTCTGGGAAAGCAGTGAGGCCATTCCAGAGCCAGCCACTAGCTTCAACAATGAAGAGATTTTGAACCTTAGACGCTGGACTTCAGCTGTTCATTTCCTACTTACAGAGACCTAGCCTTCCCTCAGACTTTGGTCTTGCTGCTCTTGCACACAGGTAGTGTTGTGAGTGAAGCCAGGCTGCATCACGTATGCACAAGTCATCAGAGTGCAGCTGAGCCAAGTCACAGCTGGAAGAGGTTGTCTGAAGTTGGCTAAGTGTGAGAGGGTGGTAGGCAAAGAAGAGCTGAACTAGCCCTCTGTGATGTGAGCCCAAATTAATGGAGAATTGGATCCAGCTGAATATGCCTGCACTTATGGGGCATTCAGGAGAAGTTGCCAGTTTCATTAGCCAGTGGCAACAAAAGGCTCACAGGAAGAAAGTGAAAGGGGGAGAAAAGAATGGGAAAAGCCACAGAGTGATAATGAGCATCTCTTCAGTCAGCTGAGACTGCACGTCCCTTGAGGCTGTTAAACTGAACTATTTGTAGACAGAAGTAAACTGTAAATAAACATCAGCAGTAGGGGCACCAAGACCAGGTCTCTGACTGGTTTGTGAGTGCAGAAGACCCAAGCGACCTACACAAACCTACTACACATGGGGGGTTGTTTAGGAAACAGAGACAGCAAAAGAAGTTGGTGGCTCAGGGATGGAAGAGATCCTGAAATGGTTCACGAAGTAGCAAAAGCAAATGCAGCAGATAATGCAAAGGTTCCAGCAAACCCAGCAGGCAGAGCGACAGGCCTTGTCCAGCTGGCAGACAGAACAGCCTGCTGAACTTCGAAAGGGAGCAGGCCAGCGTATGGCAGCAACTCCTACAATGGATGGTGAGCCCCATGCTGGGAAGTGGCAGGCTGCACAAACTTGCTAAAATGAGATACTGTAGAATGAGAGTCTCAGACTAGGGATCATGACCCCTCAACAGGTTGTGAAGTTATTATGGGCGGGGGAGTCACAAGCTGTCACCAAGCACACATGCCAATAAGGGTGGCATAGGGCTGGGAGGGTCACCACTTGGGGGGGAGTTACCATGAATATTTTCAAAGGGGATCCCAGCAAAAAAGTTTGAGAACCCCCTGTTGTAGAACGTATATCATCTTTAGTTTGGGATGCAGGCCTGGAGGAGAGTCCTGTCAGCATTTAAATTATTTCCATACATATTGTGACAGTTGTAGACCCTAGAATCGGTGCAGAGAACACATACAGATGAATAAATAAGGCAACAGTGAAACAAGTAGGCAGATCTGAGTCACCAGTACACAGCTGCTTTCTTTGGCTTCCTCCCTTCCACAGTTCCTTTGGATCCTAAGCATCATTGTTATTTACTAAAGAGAGTTTCAAACCACCTCAGCAGCACTGGGACTCCAACTTGATCCTCTGTTAGTGGAAAGGCTCACTCCAGTCCCAGCTCAGCCCTCCCTCTTCTGCTGAGCTATGCTTTCCCTCATGAAACCCACTGATTTCAGCATGATCTCTCAGGAATGGAAATGTCAGAACTGCATATTTCCTGGTAGAGTTTGCATCCCCATTACATTTCATAATTAACAAAACTGCCAACAACAGGATACCAAAAAAAAAAAAAACCATAAGAAAGCCAAATGCCTTTGCTCCAAAGTCACTTTGCATAAGCATTACTGCTTTATTCATTGAACAGCAACGTAAAAAATCTAGGATTATTGGACTCAGATAACAAATTGTTCTCAAAAGCCTCATCAGACCACTGATGAATAAAAACTGCAGCATATTGAAGACAGGCTATGCACTGGGTTAGCGTGAGCTATGAAAAGCCTAATCACAGGTACTATTCCGAGGAATGGATCTGTCTTTCAAAACAGGAAAGTGACCAAGAAGGTGGCAAGTCTTTTCTAGGGTTCTACCTCTCATCTAAGAGGACAATGCCTCCCAGGAATAAAAAGAATATGGAAGAGGTGAGTGGTGCTAGCCTCTAAAATAAAACCAACATTATCCTGTATGTTTATCTCCCAACTACAGATACCCAACAAGACTGGAAATAGATGTGCTCTCTGTTGGCGCTGCAGGGACTGTGCCCTAGCTCCCACGGCAGCAAGCATGACCAGTTCCCCAAGTGATTCAGTACTTCCTTCAGAGAAGCTCCATCTACCAATCCTGGCCAGTAAGTAAACAATCAGAAATCCCACAAACACATTTATCAGCTCTTATGTAAAGCCATCCGGTTTGCTCAGCTTGAAAAGTAAAGTTTAAATCTACAGCTGTGCACAGAGAGGAAGGAGGAGGAACTAGTTATTGATTTCATATCAGGGCTACTTCAGAGAAAAGAGTGAAGAGAATGTAAGTCAAGTCCCTCCCTCTTATGTCTTCGCTTCAAAAAGCATAAACGCTTTGAATACATGAAAACAACTCCATTGTGTAGTCATACTCAGCAAAGCCATCAATTACCCAAATTGGTTGTGTGACAGAGAGAGTAAGAAAAATGAGATTGGGTCAGGGCTGCTCTGGAACTAATTTCTTGGGGAAAAGAGAATTTTCAGAAGGAGGATGGGTTTTCTCCTCCTCCTTCCTCCTTCACTCGCCTGCAATCATGTCATGCCCCAAGGAGATGGCTGAAGAGGATTTCATTAATAAATTTATTTCAACTTTCTTTTCAATGGTGCTGAGAAATGTATGCAAATCCATTTGTAATTAGGTTTAAAAATTCCATTTCATGGGATAATCAGACTTCAAAAAACTCAATTTTAGTTTTAATCAGATTTTAACAAGGATATTAGGTCCATTTCGTTCAGAAGAGGGAGAAATGGCGAGCGTAACACAAAATGTATTCAAGCTTAGCCCTGGGAGATAATTAAATAAAATTAATTTGGCAAGGGCTGTCTGTAAATGGAAACACTCCAGTCAGCAGAGCATGTTTCCAAAGGAAACAAAGGCAGTCCATTACTATATAAATAGATACAAAGCTCATTGTTCATACAGAGGGGAACTACCGCTCTTCTAGAACAGCAGATGACCTAGGCTCTCAAGCTGCAGCTGACAAACACAGCAGGTTTTGCAGAGGAGAAACAAGAGATGAAGAGAGTCGTTGTTTCATAGCCTCTTCAGCTAAGCTCCTTAAACACAGGAAAGAGAAAGAAATGAAAAAGCAAGCACCACCACACACAGATGTAAGTCAAACGTTCATAAACAGAAAATGTGGAGAAGTAATCCGACTGCAGAAGCCTCCTTCTAGGGAGAGACAACTACAGACGTGTTTAAGAGATCATGGGAAAAATTCACAAGTGTAATTACATCAAATTCAATGGAGGATGAATTTAGCTCCACATATCATATCTAAATCCCAATCTGACATCATAGAAGATCATCCTCCCTTGCCCATTGCAGTTAGAGAGACAACTGGGCTTCGTAATCAGTAGGAGGAATGCAAACATGCAAATCTAATATGCACTCACAAACTGTCAGAAGTTTTCCATTTTGAAAAGTCACTTGAAGACTGCTTAGAGGCAGGGAAGATACCAGAAGTCTAAATGCTATACAGTCTCCAACACATTTCCACCCATTTCCCCTTAACTTCTCATTGCTCCTTCTACCCCTCTAAGATCTATGCTTCCTTTCTTATTGCTCCTTCCCCTTAAAACGACAGAATTCCAATTCACCAATCACTTCCTTTCTCCTCCTCGAACTTATTTCTTAATCAGCAACTTCCTTCCTTGTTTATTTTCACCAATAATCTCTACACATCTCATTTACTTTACTTTTATCTCCCGTCATGGCTATATAAGCTCTTTATTGCCAGGATCTTATCTTTCTCTTTTTTGAGAATTATCACAAAATTGCAGTGCTATACAAATATAAAAAAATACCTTAAGAAAATATTAAAGCTGCATCATTAAGCCCCAAAAGTCAATAAACAGCAAAGTTACATTTGAGTGCACAATTTTAGCTGTGCCTCATACAATGTTCACATTAACATCCTGATTCAACAAAGCACTTAAAAACACCTGCTTAACTTTAAACATACGCTTGAAGCATGTGCTTAAGTTCCGTTTTTAAGTAGGAATTACTTGACTGATTCAGGACCTAAAACCTGTTTACTTAAAAGACCATGCAATTTCTCAAACACATCATCATATTTTTCTTACAGCCTTACATACACATGTGCAGCACTTTATATTACCATGTATTTATGTTGGAGATAGTCAATGTCATTTATGACAAGCACTGACACAGCATATATCTAGATTAAGTACAACAATGCAGAATTATAAAGCAAGCATGTCTTCCATAAACCATCTACTTTGCAGATATATTAACTTCACAAGTAACTGCCACATACCCAGAATTCTGCTTAAGTAAGGCTGCATCATGGTTGAAATAATAATGTACAGGACAAAGGAACAAAAATTAAAATACATACCTTAGAGAGAAGAGAACTTGTGGAATAATCTAAATATATAAGTATATACTGGATCTTTACAAGTAAAACTGTGAGTACACAGGAATGTCAGCATATCACAATATGTTGTGCCACATTTACAGTTAAACTAAAAACTGGATTATGCTATAATGTTCAGGTTGAGAAAAAGAGTGATGTTACATCATTAAAGACTATTATAAGGCACATGACAGGGACAAGAGTACACACAGTCCCCTAATCCTACCACCTTCCCACTGTGGTAAGATATGGAAATACGATAACATGTTAGACCATTTTCACTTCCCAAGTAACCATTCCTCACTTAAAAAAAAAACTCTTCAGCTATGCTGCTATCAGTTGAATTTCCTAGTGCCAGACACTTCTAAACAGATAAGATGACAGATACTTGGTCATCAAGACAAATGGTCCAGCTCTGCAGAAGGCAGGGAAGAGCTTGCCAAAACCCCACTGGAAACCATTAGGACTAAATGAGATGCTAGTCACCAGCAAGCTTCATGTTATCAGCATCAGCCTGAACTCCATGGATGCTATACAAATATAAACTACCAGCTGCCAAAGGCAACTGTCAGCTGCCACAAAGCATTGAGTCTGGGAATGCAAACAGCACACAGAAATCAGTGACCAACTGCAAAATGTAGTTTAGCCAATTAGATATGCATTAGCCAAAACAGAAAGGGGGATTCATCATGGAGTGAACTATAGGTTTTCAATTTGAGTCAAAAGCAAATCTGAGGAATCACAGAAAATTACTCGAGATGACTGATGAAAAAGCCAGGAGATGCATCCTCATCTCAGGACAGCTACATGAAATACTAACGCCTCTAAAAATAGACGGTGAGCAAGATGCACTGCACTTGCCCTCCCAAAGAAAAGCCAACAGGGTACCAAAACTTCCCTTAACAACTTTTTGTCTATCACAGAAATAGAGTGATGATTTCTATCCCGACCTATGACTGAAGAGATTAACTGTGGAAGAAACCATTCAGCTGCACTCTCAGCAGCATGTCTTGAGAGAGAATCTGGAATTGCAGAAGTTTTCCCCTGGACATCTTGATTCTCCCTGTCATATATATCATCACTGATTTGAACAGGTTTCTGGAATAGCGATAAAATGGTAAGTAGAGTTCAACTTCAATGACAACTTACAAACTCTAACAAGGACCTCTTAAGTTAGACAACAATGATGGAAACCATTACACTGATCAGAAGACACAGCACTTGTAAAGCAGGCTGACGTTAGCTGACTTTAGGACAGGGTTACAAGGGAAATGGATGAGAACTGAAAATAAGGAAGGAGCCACAAAAGGAGAGAATACAAATTGAAGAACAATGAAGACATTCCTAGAAAGGCCAAAATGGCACATACGCTGCAGGGCTCTCAGAGTCAACTCTATAGCGTTGAACTCTTTATAACAAGGTGTGATAAAAACTGAGAACTGTTTCAGCATTAGACAGTTTGCAACCTGCCTTTTCATAGCTCATGAGTCTCTTTTAACACAGCTAAACTGTATAGAGCATGATTTCATCATAAGAATGTTCCACTATCAAATGACTATACCAGGAAAGTCTGCAAAACATATTCTGGTACTTCAGCAGCCATTAGGCAAAAACCACTAAACTCGCAAAAAAAAAAAAAAAAAAAAAGTTTCTTGGTATAGTCCCTAGATCCCCAACTGCATAAGAAACAGCGGGTATTCCTGCCCTTTCCTCCTATGGTAACTGATTAGTTTGCACTGAGTTGTGGGTAGGTTTTATTTGCCTCCTGCTGAGAAGGCTGGGCTCCATTTTCTACACACTTAATATTTTAGTCCCTCAGAAAGCCTCATTTAAAACAGGAGCCCTGAACACTTCATTTCAACAGTCCAGGTCAGCGCTTTCAAAATTACCATCAGAAACTAATTGATTTCAGGTGTTTTCTAAACATACATTCACTAGGGCCTCATCATCTCCCATCTTTGCTTTCAAAATACAAATTTGCAAATTTCACAGGCACAATTCCCTGGATGACCCAGTTCAGTGTCTGCTTTCATTCAGCCTGCTCGCTTCAGGCAGTTCTTTCTAGTCTGCAATTCTTCCCCCTCAATTCTGGAAGAACAGAGATGTAAGCCAGCAAACTCACAATACTGCACTTTGCAGCATATCAAACAAAGCATCAAAGAATGAAGAAGAGAGGTGGGAAAGCAGCAAGAAAGAAATCAGATCACAAGTTTAGAACCAGGTTTGCGTGTTTGACTTTCTCTCTAATGAAAAATACAAGAAGAAAAGGCTGAATTTAAAGAGACACCATCAACTCAACAACACTGCTTCTGTCTGTAAATCATGTATCTATTACTGTTATAAGGCAAGATTATTGATAAAATTATTTACCCATACTTTAACTGAAGTTTTTTGAGGTAGATTGTCTTTATGTATTCCACTTCTAGGACGCCACATGTACCTGAGATTGGAAGTAATTGGTCAGCTGTGTTCTTTGAGCCATATCTGCATCTTGCATGCCTTTTCCCTCCCTGAGGACATAGAGGAAAGCAAGGCCAACTGATGCTCAGTTCCTTCCCTGACACAGAGTCCAGATATTGTATGTCTCCATAGTAGCCAGGAAAGAGGATGGGTCATGGAATACATAGACAACACCTTTCAAAGAACTCCACTGGACACATAAACAACTTTTTTCTTTTGAGAGCTTGTGTATTTTATGTAATCTACTTCTGGTGGCTCACAAAAAGCAACTTAATAGAGGGACTTTAATTACGGCCTGTAAAGCAGCTCTGACAAATCACATAGAAGATCACAATGTCTCTACTAAACAAGAAAGACTTCTAAAAGTATTTAGGGTTTTGAAAGTAGTGCCATACATGTCAACTATAGGACACTTGCAAAAGAAGCCATAGAAGTTGCTTGAGCTCTGGTGCAATGAGCCCCATCTTGACCAGGTGGATCTAAGATACCTTTCTTACAGCAGTTTGGTTCACTCTGCAACTCATTTACACAGTCTTTGGGTTCATATTGCTTCACCCTTTGATCCTTCAGCAAAGGCAACAAATAAATCATGGGGAGACCCTACATGGTTTTGCACTATACAAATAGAAAGATAGGGCTCTAAAAACATCTGGAGTGCATCTGCATGGAGTGCAGCTTCTCCTTCAGAAAAATGAAGCTTTGGGGAAAAGTAAGTATCAATTAGATCAAAATCCAACACAGAAGGAACTTAAGATATTGTCTGAGTGCCCAGAGATCCAAAAATATTCCAAGAATTCTTCTGAAGAACGTAGTATATAATTAGTCGTGGTACTGAAAAAAATTATTCCTTGTCACAGAATTGTAGTTAATAGTGTTTTGGACTTCTTTAGGAATCTCAGAAGATCGTCGCCACGACCAGCACACAATTAATGCTGGTGCCATAGACCTAGCTATGCCACATGAATCATCAATAGCAGCTTCTAAAGAGGTTCATGCAGTGAACTAACCTTCTGTGATGACTACCTCCAGGTCTCCCTTGACAACTTGTGGCACACTATCACAAAAATCTGACTTCTTAGGCCAACTGAAATTCTGTACTTGGAAAAGAGAGACTTGATCTTAGTTGTAAACTACCTGAGAAAGAGTTTTTCCTTCCAAAAAGGTCCAAACTTCTCAGCTCCTTTTCCTTTAAAGTAGATTTAGAAGTCTGCTGCTTCATTCTTTCTTGATCAGCAGAAACTATTAACAGAAGTCTAGTGAGTGAAGAATACTCAACTCCCAGACAGAAGTCAGTATCTTTAATCTGCTTATTTTTTTTCAAAAGAAAAAATAAATGATGAGATTGAAGCCAAAATCTGCCACCTTAATTTTGCGGGTTCTAGAAGTTCATCATGTACCAGCACAGCAAGTCCTTCAGGTGAAGATGCAGGAATCTCCAACCCCTCAGTCATCCTGCAAAGATGGTCTTGCAAACCCTTTAGTCATCAGGAAGAGAAAGTCAGTTGGTGCTAGGGCCTAGTCTGACAGCAAGGAAGAAATGTGTGCAGAAATTACATCAGAAATTTGCCTGTATTCCACTTCTGAAATTTGCGACTGTGAAGTTTCTGCACAGAAGAGCTAAGCAGATTATCATCGGTGAAACCTCAAGGATTCCTGTGGTGAGGGCAACCTAACTACGGATGGTATAGAAGAGCCAGTTTTCCTGTTCTGCTGCATGCTACAGGCAACCAGTGTGGATAGGCATGAGTACCATAAGAACAATGAGCAGGTGGCTATGGTGGAGGGTATCAAACCTCCCTAATATTTCTTATGACTCCAGGACCTGGAATCCTTTTCTGATAAGTAGAAATCACAGGACTGATTATGTAGGAGAGTCTCCTACTCTGTGGTCTGAGGCATACTCTTCCCACAGGAGTTTGAGGATGGTAGAACCCTAGTCAATATCAAGTCCTGTACCAGCATAATTATCTGTCTAAGTCCTGGCACAAAATACAGATATTTTCCATCAAATAAGGTCAGAGCCATGGCTTTGCCAAGATAGTCAAATCACCAGCAGTACATCTGTACCAAGAATAGTAGGCTCAAGAAATGTCAGCACTAGGGAAGAAGACTCCAGTTGCTGGTACTAGAACCTCATTGAATGGAACTATGGACTCCATACCAAAGCTAAATTAAGACTCAGGTTTATATGGTACCAGAATTTTAGTATCAAAGTCCCTCCAGGTACCAGAAGGACCTGGATGAGGCCATGAGCTATGCTTTTTAGAATTCGAGAGGGGATTTATTCCTCACTCACTGGAACACAGACTCACATTTGTGCTCCTCAGAGGAACAGTGTTGTTACCTACCTCTGTCTGACAAGGAACAAGGCTGGGGAAACACAGCAGCAGAGGATTGCTTCAGTGAAGATGCAGGAGTTCTAGAGGTTGAGGTACAAGTAGTTCCTGCTGGGGCATTTTAGAAGTTGACTTTTCAGACCCAAAGTGGGAAAGGTAATACATTTTCTTGGACCAATTTCAGCTTGAGAAAGACACAATCTTTCGAGCTGCACAGAGCTCCTCTTGTGGGCCAGTCAGATTCTCGTTCCCTGCAAACACTATACAAGCATCTCTCACTTTAGGAGTTTGCTTGGAGGATGTATGACTAAATGAACATTTTTCAGTGGCATGTTCCTTACAGCTATAAAAACTTTTGGAATGTCTGTCATAGAGAGAAATAATTGCTTCTCTTAACTAATACTGCTTAAAACCATGGGATTTCTGCTCGGTAATTAAGGCTGACAAGGCAATTACAGGTGATCAAAAAGACTTTCACCCATCCTAAAACTGATAATAGTTATCCCAAACACTAGCTAAGAATTTATCTGACTCAACTAAAAGTAACTTTATACAAAATCCTTCACTAAATCACAACTGCAAGACAGAGGGACATTGCTGTCACACAGAGAAGGAAAAAGGAGTGGAAGGTCAGTTGGCCTCATTCTACCCTCCATGCCCTTGAAAGTGGTGTGCAGACACAAGGATACACAAGTGCACCTCAACATACACTGCTGGCCAGAAGGTTCCAATATGAAGCCCATGGACCACTTACACACCAGAAGTGGAATACATAGACAGACAGACAAGTACTCAAAGAACTGAAAGATCAGAGAAGTCAAAGTATTTCTCTCTATTCTGTTTGCTAATTTTGTGCCTCTGACAGTACCTAATGTATAGTCAGTTTCCCATTTGCCTGGGTCTCCCACACAGCAGCAGAAAAGAGGTAAAAGAGAATCGAATTTAAGCAGCTTTCATGCTCCAGGACATCAACCATGCAGAAAGGAGTGAGGAACAAACTTCCACTATAATTGTCCCTTACAGATGTCTTGCATGATCCTCAGAAGCACCTTGTACAGCCAATATCAGAGACTGAATACGACTCCTTGGGTTTTTTTTTTTGCTGGACTAGACTAACACGGCTATCCCTTTGGAAACTGAATACTGGAACAGACAGACTACTACTGGGCTGACCCAGGATGGGAACTTCTATGTTCTACTTCTTTCAGAAGAGGAGAATGCAATTGTATAAGCACAGAAACTGGCCAAGGGACTCTTACACAGAAATCAAACTAATCTGTGCTCATTCTAAATTCTTTTAAATTAACTAAGTGTTCAAGTCCACAATGTGTTTTTAAAGACATGCTTGAAAACATCATGTCTTTCCTATTAAAGGAAATACTCATTTATTCCCAAAAACAAACTGTGTGTACCTTTTTATAATATGGGAAAGACTGGAGGCAGGGGGAACTCTCTCAATAAGCCTATGAGCTTAATTCAAAATATTCACAAATAATGGGGCTCCAGGAGCAGAAAAAAATTCATTTAAGCAAAGTGCTTAAAAAATATCACATAACATTTAGGTTAGTGCTGTCAGTCCCCTGCAATTGAAATACAGACAACCCACTTTTAAGTAAATTCACAGTCTTTTACACATTCTGAAAAACTGAAAGCATTTTATTTGGGTTTATATTCTTTCTAATTGCTGCTCCTCTTTCCTGAAGCTATTCTGAGACAATATGGGGAACAGTTAAAACAGCTTGTTAAAACACCAATGACTAATTCAGTACAATGCTCCACCAGTGGATCTCTACTGATGAATTAACCAATGATGATTAGAGAAAATGACATTGAGCAACAAATGTCCCAAACACCAATACTGACATGGTTTATGCACTAATCGGATTCTGATCTAGTCTACACTGACAGGTAAATTCAGCAGCAGCTGAGATATACAAGCTACACAGAAAAGCTAGAAGAAATGCGCACCGCTGATACAGAACTATGCTTTAAGGGAAGGTGGTTTTATTAAATCAACTGCCAGATCAATGGAGCGGGTCTTCACTTCCACTGACTCAACCTGGATCAATCCATCTGATGGCAGCAAATGTGCCACCATCAGTGAAGACGTGCCCTGAGATGTTTTCCAAACCTCATCAGCAAGATGGCCTACCAAGTAGGCTCTTGCCAAGGTTGCTGAAATGTGGAGCATGGCATGGGCCTTGTGTACACTTGAACTAAATTGTTCTCAACAGCAATGAAACTAAACTAACTTTTCAGCAAAAGGCACATTTCATAACATGACTGACGCTTTAATGGCTCTCTCAGTGAAAGTCCTTGCCCACATACGGCAGAGAAAGTGTTAACTACAGCCACTGTAACCCAGTTCCGCTAACCAGGGATCTAAGCTTCTCTCCCCCCCTCTCCCATGTTAGGGAACCATTTTTAAACCTTAGTATAAAATGGTTTCTGCGCTCAACCAGAACATGCTTACGTACCAGACTGTATCACAAGGGCATCATTTTTTTAAATCACATTTAATCAGCCATCAAGAAGTGCATATCTTTAAATATTGTTATTTCATGATCTTATTATTGCAATCATTGTCCTGCTCACTCTCTTCCATATTGTGTTTGTTATCCATACACTCCTTCTGGCCTTAGAATCTATGAAATCTATGATGGTACCATTGTGATCATCTTGTCCCATACAACACAGACTATAGAATTAACCCAAAAGAATTCTTAAAGCATGTATTTTAGAAAGATATCAAATCTTGATTTAAATTGACAGTGATGGAGAATCCACCACAATCCTTCATAAACTGGCCTTTAATCAAATCATGATTAAAAGGTAGATAAGTCCTCGGAGCAGGAACTATGTCTGTCTACAGAGGTTCTGACAGGTGGTGGCACATTTTTTGCTGAAATATAAAATAACTGAGTCATTTTTAAAACATGCTTACATGGCTTCAAAGAACAGTTACATGTTATGCCCCACCAAAACCATCCAACATAACTATGTCCAACCTGCATTTGCAGGAACCTTCTTTTTACAGCTATGTTAAAAACATATCTCTATCATGGAGAAAACTTTTAGTGTACAACAGATTTAATGTGCTGCACATTACAGCATGGGGAGGGGAAGGCACGTGGGCAGTGTATGTGGTGTGTTCAAAACTGAAATATTAAGACATTTGCATGGAAACAGAAAGTTAAAATTATACAGGAGCTAGCAACTTTAGCAGTTATTGTGTTTGTGGAAATGTCAAAATGAAAGGCTGAATGAAAATTAAATGTGAGCATTTGAATTCTGACAGTAGCACACCATCCTTTTGCTGATTAGCCTTTGCTATTTAAATGATAATTTCACTTTAGTTACATTAAGCCAGTCCTGTTTGCATTGAAGTGGCTCCTTATAAAAAGGTCCGCGCCTTGGAAATCTTCCCTGTCACAGCAAAATGAGCACCAGAGTGCAAGCCATTTACATAATACGTGGGTCACAACACACTCAAAAGAGAAAAAACTACTTTCACCCAACTGCTTTCTACAGCCTCTAAACACCACTTGCAAGAAATACAGCAGCAATGGGCTAGGATGTGTCTAATATAGTGGTTCCGTCCAGGGGTGGAAAAATGGGATTGTGGCTACTAATCTCAGAGGATCTGCTATAGAAGAGACAACACGAGCACACACATTTCTCTTCTAAATAGAGGAAACGTTTGTCCAACACCTGAATGAGAAACTGAAAAAGTATTTGAAGCCTGATCTACAACATTCCGATATTTCACACCTAGAAGCAGGGGCATTCACTGGGGTCAAATTGTGAACACTATGTGGACCAATGCCCATTAAGGACTGGATGAGACCAAACTATTTCATTTGTGAACTGAAAGCAAAAATTTGAAGCCAGACCTCAAGAGATTAAATGCTAATGAATGAATCCACTGGGCCAGCTAATCCCCCTTTGGCCTAATGTTTTCCGAAATTTCATTTTGACCACTATCAAAACAGGAGACTTTATGCATTGATCTGCCCAAGTAACATTTCTTTCCTCCAAAAACTGAACGCATCCTACAAAGAATGGCTAAATCGCAGGCTAACAGTGACAAAGCAAGGAATGACGTGACTTGTAGCATGAGATGACAGGCTGGCTAAGACGCAAAAGGCTTGGAGCAATCCTCTGCAGATGCAACATGTCACATTCTGCCAAGTTCCAAAGGGGCAGCTGTGTTAGTCTAATCTAGCAAAACAAACAAGGAGTCTGGTGGCACTTTTAAAGACTAACAAATGTATTTATCATATGAACTTTTGTGGGAGAGAATCCCAGTTCATCAGATGCTTGAAGCATCTGACAAAGTGGGATTTTCTCCAATGATAGCTCAGCCAATAAATAAATTAGTTAGCCTTTAAAAGTGCCACCAGACTCCCCGTTTATGTCACATTCTGTATACAATGGCTACCTCCAAGATCTCACCATATTTAAAATGGTGGCCTCAGCAGAAAGGACAAAACCACAATAAGAAAACTGCAAGTTTCAGGAGGGAATTAATGCTGTGTGATAGATCTAAAGAAAACTCTTTACCTTAGAGCTGTCCAAAGATTTCTGTCTCACAAAGATTTTCAAACCCTCCAGTTCAACTCCAACTCATCAGTCTCCTCCTGATCCAGGCTGCTTAAGTGCAGGTACTTCAAACTGCCAGCATGACCCCCAGAAACACACAGCCCCCTGTACACTTCTGTTTAAAATGGCATCCTCCATTGTGACTTCACACGTACAGTGAACGTGAGATCTAAAGTATGGAAACACCATTCCAACACATTCCCTTCCCACTACTGCACAACATTGAAGAGTATGAGAGCTCTGCAGATCAGGGCTGAGCTGCACTGGCAGAACAGTGCAACAGAAATTTGCACAGCACTCATCATTGTGCAGAGGAGTTAGTAAAAGTGCCTATCTATTTTAAGAGTTCGTGTGTCAATTTTTTGGACCTCTGCACTCATGGACTCAATTTCATTGTGTTTAGTCTGTATCATTTTACTTTTACTGAAAGACAAAACATTTGATGATTAACATAGCTATTTTTAAAAGCCCATAAGTACTGTATTTGATAGTTACCTAAAAGTGTGCGTTCACGGGAGGAGAGAGCATAAAATGCTCATTCCACGGGGTTTTCAGCTGAGACCTTGTAAGTGTGAAGAGGTAACTTAACAAAAATAGTAGGAATCATTTTTAAATTGTTCCCATACATTCGTATTTGTTTTTCTGTTCTGTACCAAGGGACTTCCTACTGTGGTAAAACAGCTTGTTGTAGGTGGGGAGCCTTGTCAACAGCAGCCAGGCAAGTTACAATATGTTCACAGATCATAAATTACAATTAACTACAGAATTACTACATGCATCATATGAAGTTTCCAAAGTTGTAACTCATCTTCTTCCCCATTTAGAGCCACTTAACTCTCAAACAGAGCAGTGAACCCAGCCAGAAAAAAAGGTCAAAACAAAACAGATATTGCCATACAAGATCACACCAGTGGTTCATTGTCTGATGATGACCAACATCAGATGTTTCAGAGAGAACATTAACACCTAAATGCATAATTAATAGAATGATCATCTCAGAGGGCAAGTTTCTTCCCAATGCCAAGCATTTAGGGGTTGGATTAAATGAGTTTAGTACATTTGTTAGTTTGGCTAGTTAAATGGCAGGTGGTCTCATTAGCCACATAAACATCTAACCCTTTTCTGAATCATGCAAAGCTCAGTCTCCACATTTTGTGGCAGTGAATTCCACAGGATAATTACACATTTCCGCTTATCAGCCAATTTAGTGTTTCAGTTTCACTGAACTTCCTGTTGTTCCAGCTTTATTAGGTCTGTGTGGAATTCCTCCATCTTTTTATCTTAACTCTCCCTTAAATGGCTCAGCACTGGCTGTTCTTATGCTAATTCTGTTGCATCAGAAAATCTGCCACTTTATGGCTCATCACTTTTTTCCACACCATTAATGAATATATTAAAAAAACCCCAAACTAGTACAAAATCCTGTTGTTAAACTTTTCACCACATAACAAAGTTGATGATTTATTTCTATTCTTTTGTCTTTTAACCAGTTTCTAATCCAAACAAGTACTCTAATTTTCACCTCAAATGCTAAGACTCTTTAATAGCCTCTTGTGAAGGACTTTGACAAGCGGTTCCTGAAAAGCCCAAATAAATATTAATAAATGAAGGAGAAATGGTCAATTTGATGAAAAAACATTGTAACAGATTGAGAAAGCACAATATTTCCTTCATAGAAACCTGCTCCTTTTTATCATGAATTAATCTGAGTACTTTTCTTAAACATATTGTTTCAATTAGTCTGCAATGCCCAGGATCATCCACCATTTAAAAATAAGTACTATGGCTGCACTCCAGTCCCTTCAGTTTAGTGTAATGGGATTATTGCCGAATGGTGATAAACGAATGCATACTCAGATTGACTCAACTGTGGTTTTCATCCAAAGATCCCACAGTATTTCATATAAATATATTATACACAGAAGAATACCTACAATTTTTCCAAAGGCAAACAGCATCCATAAATGCATATTACAGTTTAATACTCCTCCTAATACTGAAATTGAGTGGGATTTTCCAGATTAAATTAGAAAAATATTGGACAGATTATGTTTGAAGACAGCAGACAAGCACAGGAGCTAAACAATTAGAAAAGCCAAACACGGTAGAATCTAGATCAGCCACCAGAGGTGGCTGGCTACCCAATCACCCAGAGATGGCAGCAGCCATAATTTGAAGCCAAATGGCAAGATTCAGTAGAACCTAAAGTGTTCCTCTGGCTCAGTTGAGCTGCCACGGAAATGCCATTAACCTGTGTCCATTGTTAAACTGGCAGTGCGTGGGGAGCGTGTCTGAGTAATAGCAAGGGCAGCTGTTACAATCTGTGTCAGCTAAGCAAAACGTGGCATCCAGTGTTAGTTAGGACATCACACAAGCATAATCATACAGAAAAGTATTTCTATTAACTGGCAGCCACTTATTTTACACAGACATTCACAGAAAAGTCAGTTACTACCTTGTGGAAGAGAAGGAGATGCTGAGACTTTATTCAGGGATGCAAAGCACATTCAGAGCTTTGGAGAGAACGTTTAGCCTGGCTTAGTGTACTTGCAACACGTAAAGTGAAAGAACCATGACTCCTCCCTTCCCTACACCAAAGAAGGAACTCTCATTCACAATCAAGAAATTGATTCTTCTTTTCACCCAGTTCCAAATGGGGAACCTGGCTAGAAGGAGATCCTGTATTGAATTCTGCATCTGTGTAATTACAAATTACAGCTGTGCTAACCAATAAACTAAATAGAGATGCCTACCATTTAATTAGATCCTTTCTTAGAGAAAAACACACCCACCCACACACTTGCTCCTCTCCTTAATTGGTTTCAGCCATTGCAGAAAACTAGTCCCCAAGATCTGTCAGCCAGCCAGCACACAGATGTTTCGGAAGGAAAACCAGGTCAGGTCTAACAGGTTCACTTCTTTGGCTCTAGGTGACAGGTCAGCAGTTTGGTGTCTGCTGCCTTCAGCTGGCAGGCTTCATAGAAAGCAAAAATGCTCCTGAAGCGCTGGCCTGAATTCCTGTCAAATCCGCACTTCTCTTTATACACTTGGACACACCAAGCAGGCAAAGCAGCTACATCAGCCCTAATGTGACATCACCATCAAGCTTGCCAACCATAGTCCTCTGAATTAAAGATCACAGGATCGTTTCCAGTTACCTCATTTACTCAGTGAAACCCAGAATCCCTTCAGTGCAAGAAGTCATCCACTGACACGAATTTCATTTAGCTCGGAGGGCACCCTCAGCACTCTCAGGGTCATCCCCACAGAAAGGGATATTTCAGTCATAAACGTCTCTTACAGAGAGTGTCGCTGCTAAATTAAACTCTGGGCACCAAGACAGGACAGCTTCAGCCCTAAGCAAACGCAAAGATTAGAAGGGATGGGGACCATCGATCCCAAGAGCTCATGATCAGATGCTGATTGACCAGGCCTCCTCTTCTGCCTCCTCCTCGCTTTCCATTTTTAGAATGACAACGGTTTTCAAAAACCAGCTCTTCGACTCACTTGCATTCCTCTCCCTGCCACCCTTCACATGTTTCTTGTCTTCTGCCATAACTGCTGTGAGCAAAGACCTGCTTTCCTATATGCTTGTACAGGACCTAAATCAACGGGGCCCAAATCCTGACTGGAACCTCCAAGTACTAACACAGTATATTAAACAATGCAACACATCTCAGGCAACTACATAGGTTTCCCCCATATCCTCCTTCCCACAGTTTATCCCTCAGCCCCCCTTGACTACACAAAGTGGCTACGACCTTTTCTCCTATGAAAAAAGATGTACACTGCTCCTTCCCGAAAGTCAGCCTGGCATGAGAATAGAAAGAAGGAAAAAAATCCCAGAGAACAATGCAAAACACAACATTGCCCTCTGATTCCAGGGCAGAGCAGGCAGACTTCTTTCATCAAACAGTGAAGCCCATGAAAGGAGGAACCCATAAACCACAGGGCAGTGCCCATAGCTGGGTCATCCACAACTAAGAAAGCTAGCTAGTTAGAGAGAAGTTTGTATAAGCCTAAACTCTCTCCAGTCAGTCCTTCAATGTCATAATCTTCAACAGCTTTAAGAGATTCATTCTAGTGCACAGCCACAGGTCTTAAGGAGTAGCCTATCTGTAGTTCTCAGATTCAGAAATCAGTGCCAGCAATTTAAAAAATAAAACAGAACACAACTGCCTGCTCTTCCCTCTCTGCACCCGTTCTCTTCAGAGAGAGAGATTTCTGGAGTGAACAGAACGCCAGGCTTCCTGTGGCTTTTCATTTGTCTTCTACCATTTGACTGTATGACTGTGAATGACCTTCCAATGGTCTTTCCAAACAGTGTAATCTTCTGTCTTTGAGAGCAAACATAAGGTCAGTTCAAAACTAACTATACAAGCAACAACAGATGGGAACAGTTCAGCAGCCAGCCTGTCTTGGGATGTGCCTGCTTTTTAAAATAAGCCACTTAAGGCACATCACCCTTAGCTAGTGCCAAGATATTGCAACCAACATTTTGGGATGGATCTGGCAGTGGAAAGCACTATGCTGTGAGTGGTTTACAGTTGGCTGAAGACAACAGAAGCTGAACACACACAAGAAAGAGGCTATTGTGAATCAGCTGCCACATGAGCTACAAACTTCTTCAGATTAAAAGATTTACAGGGCAGAAACCTTGTCTGTGTATCTGTCAAATGCTGGATATGCTCTGAGCATTATATAAACAAAGAAAAATGGGAGGGAAAGAATAGGAGGATGATTAGATTGAAAAAACACTCCCTTTGAAGGATGTTCATGGGAGCTTAAGAGTGAGGAAGAAGAAGAAAACTAGACTTTGATAAATGAAAGGACAGTGAGTTGGGGGAAAAAAATGAGGGTTGCTAATAAGGAAACTGAGGTGTATGCTGTACTCTGTTACTAGAGAGACTGTGTGAATCTCTGATCATGCTGATCATGTTCAGAATAGCTGAAACAAACAGGAACTTGCCACACACACACACACACACACACACACACACACACACACATATATACAGAATGTGATCGCATGAGTGTGGTTTTAAAAAAGATTTCAAAATATTTGATTTTAACAATATAATGTTAATTAGACTAATGCTTGACCTTTTAAAGTGCCCAACTGATGTTTGTACAGGAGCCAGAATGCACCAGAATGGAGTGAAATCTAATTTTTTCTGACACAACAGGAGGAAGTGTGCCATCTAGCGGGCAGCTCCTTACACTGACATCAAAATTCACAAGATTTCTTTTAACATACTCAGAAAGTTCACATCAGTGGTTTTCAAACTTTTTTCCTCAGGACCCAGTTGAAAAATATAATTTATTCCCACAACCCAACAATCACATCTCTGAGCAACACCTTTCAGTCTTTTGGCAGCAGCAGCAGGGGGTGCCGTGACCCAGTACGTGAAGGTCTGCAACTCAGTACTGGGTCCTGACTCATGGTTTGAAGACTGACCTACATCCTCCGAGAAACGTTGTTCAGTTCTGATAATTTCTCGCCTGACATTTGCAAGGTTTTTAGAAAGTGTCTCTGAGGCTATGGTGCCTCATGGTGAAGCAAAAATTCACTGTTGTTGTAAGTCCTCCTCTGAAAATAACGAACCACCTGGTCAACAACCCTCTAGTATTATGTAAAAATATACTATCATCAGTGCACCAGAGAGAGAAACAGAATAAGAAAAACACACTGTATTCATGAAGAACAGAATCACAGCTCATTCCTAGCAATGAAGAATTACAATAGTTTATATCAGCCAGCAGGGCCCCTTCTGAAGACAGCAACTTGTAAAGCAAATAAAGAGGCTCTCTAATCAAATACATTTAATACACAGCAAGAAGATTTCAACTTAACCATTTCCTAACACTTTCCCTTCCGCAGATGAAAATTGGCCTTGCCAAAGAACTGTAGATCTGAAACAACTGAAGGCTTAGCCTAAGAGTCCCTGGCAGTTCACAGCAATATAAACTAAGGGGTCACCCAAAATACTGAGGGAGTTCCTGCAAACTCAGACTGCACGGTGCTTAAGAAGAATCTAGTAAACTGAAAAGAGGAAAGGATTAGGGTCTGAATACAGAGGAACCCAAAATACATATGACACTGCAGAACTCCCTTCATGATTTGGGTACAAATGAACTATAACAGACAGAACAACATGTGCCATTTTATGTTTTGTATAAAGAGGAGCACAACCTACACATCCATCATATCAGTAAAGTGTTGACATTATGCTTGCATAATATAGGGTATAATTCAGAATAGCAAGTGCTGTTCTTCCCCCCTCACCCCCATAAAATAGGAAGAAAATTGGAGATGATTAAAAAGTGCAGTGGAAAGACAACACAAAACTGTTTAGAGCTAAGAGACAATGTCAGCCAGTTTTCTATAATTTCTAATATTTAGGCAAGGGGGAAATCATAGGTTTCAAGAGGATGAAACTGACTCCAACCACATCATTGAGATTGCAACAGTTCAGAACTCATGGTCATGGACTATACAGGGAGAGCAACTTTTGAGTAACATATCTAGTTTTTGCACTTTTTATAAGTTCCAAAGCAGTAGCTGTGTTAGTCTCGCTCAGCAAAACAAATAAGGAGTCCGGTGGCACTTTCAACAATTTTATTAGTCTTTAAAAGTGCCACCGGACTCCTTGTTTTTCTGCACTTTTCATAGTTGATTTAACCCCCAAATCTCCCAAAAAACTCGCCCCCTCCGGAAAAAAAAAAGACAGACACAGAGATGTTTGGCTCAACAGTCATGTTCCCTCCCTTCCAAATATTATTAGATAAAATTACACACCAAAAGTCCTGCTCACAAACTAGTATGACAGGTACTCTGCGAGGACCAGGCAATCAATGAATAGAAGCCACTGCAAGCAGACAGAAACCAGAAGCCCTTTAGGAAAGCTGGAGGAAATGAAAAGCCATCCTCTCCCGGAAAGCCAGAGGCTGTGCACTCTTCCCTTGCATTCCATGTATAAATGGAGGAAGTAATAAGAGATACAGGGACATAATGCATTCCCTTTCTTCCTGCTTATCTAGTTATTAGCAGGCAGACAAGCACATTGAACTGTCTCTTTGGGATAACCATCCGACTGTTCCCATTTTCTCCTACTCACTGTCTAGCAATTAAATCTTCTCAAGCTTTCACAAGAGGTACACTCCAGGAACATGATGGGGACAATGATCTCCCTTTACACTTGTTCTCACATGCCTGGCTCAAAATGAACACAATTCATGCTGAACAAGGCTTGGATAAAAAACTTGCTCCAATTCCACTTGGTACAATCACACGCAAAGGGTGATTTTCTTGAGAGTAATTTGTTCTTCTATACAAAGAAACCCCTTAATGGTGCTAAACAATGCAGCACAATCAAAATCCTCCCTAACACTTTGCATCGAATATTCTGAAGAGGTTATCAGATTTCAGCTGGAAAAGTCACTTGGTTCCATTTCCTTCGTACTGTGAAATTACCTCATTAAACCTTTTAACAGCTTGACGTAAGTAAAAGCTTCCACGCCACTGCCTGGCAGAGAGAAAGTTTGGTGGGAAGAATTCAGTACTTCACTTGGAGACATGATAGAAATCTGAACATAAGCATCCTGAGCAGGGGCAGGAGAGAGTCTCAGCAACACTATCTACCTATTTACGTTAAGGAACAGGTAGGTCATCAGTCACACACATTAAACAACAACAACAACAAAGGGACATTCCTTGTTAGACTCTTATCTAAAATAGCAGTGTACCCAATGTAGAATCCCAAATCCAAACACACCATATTATCCCTTGAGTCTGCGTGCACAACTTTCACATTTTGTTTTGTTATACAGGTGCAACTGATGGAATAAGAGCAAGAGTCTGGTTGGGGAAGTTCAGATCTGAGGTAAAAATTACAGCTCCAGCCTGAATCTTGTACAAAGCATAGATGTCTGTGCAAGGGCACCTATAGGAAAGCAGTTCTTTTTGGCAAACCTCCTCTTACTGCCGCTACACACAATCACACTTGAAACATTTAAAGAGCTATGCTCCTTGTAAACTGACACCTAAACATGGCTCTAATTTCACAGAAGACTCTTATTGCAAAGAAACAGCTAATCCTCAGAAGATACAGCGTGTCCCACTCTTCTAATTTGTATATGATGTAACCCAAGAGTTAGAACGGTGATCTAGTTCAAGACTAAAAGATGTCAATCTCGTATTTTTACAGTACTTTCTACAGTATTACAATCTGACTCTGACTAGTCTTACAATCATTTCACTGTCCCTAAAGAAATCCTCTCCGCACAAGTTAAAAATCTTTATTCCCCCTGTGCCATTGTATAAGACACAGGAAAGTAAGAAAAAGGGCTGTTAAATTAAGTTATGACGATGGAAAATAGCATGGAACACCAGCCTAATGCAACATTCCTGAGGTTTCATTACTGGAATATTTACAATAATGAATCTGGGGTACATATAAAAGGCTTGCCATACCCCTCACAAAACTCTATAAGCTTAATGTGGTCACACAAAGTCAATTCCTTCCCAATATAACTGTAGTTATATGCAAGAACTTTAGAGAACTCAGAGCCGAACCAGCTTGCCACTCCCAGAAATCTCACAGGGACTGGGTCAAGCTCTTTAGTCACCAGTTCGCAAGTAAATCCCACCAAAGATACTGTATAAAGGTTTGTATTTAATGAGACATGATCATATATACTTCGTAACAGTAAGCGAGAGGAGAGCCAACATACAAACTTGCACATAGGAGCACAGACAAAGCGGACAGCCAGATAAGCTTAAGCCATCAAGATCACTAAGAAGTAAACCAAGTGGAATAGATGATTTAACTTCATCAGCTCTCAGCACCTACCTGATATTTAAGCCAGTGCTCTGGTCCAGTTTTTCCCAGCTTTTCAACTTTGCCAAAAGTTTCTAGGGAGGAGGCCAGAAAGAGTCATTAAAGAAACCCAAGTGAGCATTCCGACATCTCATCTCCTATGGCTGCATTTTCCATTCTTCCCAACTCAGCCTCTCCCACTTTCTTCCCGTTGACTTTATCAAGTATGTTTGGCCCAGCATTGCTGGAGCATCATTCTATGTCCCAAGACACTATTAACTGAAACATTAATCCTCCCAACCACTGCAGTTACATGGCACAATGCACAGTTCTCTGCCAACCCAGCCATTACCTGGCCTTGTCAATTAACCCCCACTGCACTGGAGCCTGTTGCTGCAGACACCAAAGAAATTAAAGCAGTAATCCAAACATCCCAATTCATTTCAGCTGCCGTGCCCACTCCTTCTCCTGCAGAGTCAGGCATCACAACTCCCTATACTTTCAAGTCCTGTACCAGACAGGATCTTCTCTAGCCCTTATTAATAGCTCTGCTTCCCAATATTGTTCATGACCACATAATTATCTTGAAAAATCACTTGACTGTTGATTAAGAGTAGTCTGGAAGGAGTGCTACTGACAACATCAAGACAAAGAAAGCAACTGTATTGATACAAGACTGCATGTGGCCCCCTCTACCAGCAACTGTGATCTTAGGGGATGCCACAGCTCCCATCATGTGTCTCTCATACCCCCTCACCTCCGGGAAGCACTTAGGAACCAAAAGGGTATTCATGGGTGGGGTAAAGTGAAAGGGAGATGCCACAATGAAGAGGGGCTGTTCCTTAAAGAAGTCTTTAAGATGAACAATGGATAGAATTTTGTGTTTCTGTCATTAAGAGCATCCCCTTGCACTGGTACTTTACATCTTAGGCTACATCTTGCAGTTTGGCCAGTTTGTACCCAGAAACCAGAGCAGTCACTTTCAACACCATCATTCTGCCTAGAGGAACTAAAGATCCCTAAAAGCCCAAACAAGCAACAGCAGTAGACCCAACTCTACTTGTACAGCAAGTGTTCTTGGCTCCTCACCTCATTCTCCAATTCGAGGTTCACTAGATCTGCCTGAACCTTCTCATAGCGCTCCAGTTTCTTCTGGAGACCTTCCACCTCCTCTCTGAGTAACCCATTGTTTTCCTTCATTTCTCTGAGAAAAAGAGAAAGGAAAAAGCTATTAAAAAGTCACACAACAACTCAAAATTCTAGACCAAACTCCAGGATACATACAGAATTACAGGGCAGCATAATGCATTGAACAAGCCATTATGATACTGAGCCAAATTGGTAACCTTCTCTAAAACCTTTGCTACAAAGTGACTGTTACACAGGAGGCAGTGTTCACTGGGCTGAGGTTTTCCACTCCATAATTCCCTGAGTTGAGTTCAAACATATTAAAGTTTCATACCTGTTTTACTGACTGCACAAAAATAGAATTTGAAGTAACACAACGGTTTTGACATTATGATCCAAAGTCAATATAATGCAGGTCTAGAATGCAGCAAGTAGAGAAACTGGCAAGAATTCATGCTTCTACCCATTTTCAGATAGCAAGGTTTCTTCAGTCCTGAGTTTATCTTAATATACCGATAGGTTTTCTGCAGGAGCATTAATCAGCCCAATTGTGTCAAAAAATCAGACTGCTAATCGTTCATTATGTTTCTGTTTCTACCCTATTACAACATATTTCACATTTCCAGATGCAGAGGGGAGTGCATGGAGGCACTTGGAGAGCTTCTATAATAAACGATCATTGAACGGAGGCAGTCCACATACATCAAGAACAAAGAAAAGGGGCCGGCTTAGATCTATTCTTCTAAATTGTGCTAATAGAAAGCTGACAAGATCAGATGCTCATGTACTTCAGACTTTTTGTTTAAACAGAAATTGAAATTAAACTCTTTCCTGATTACAGCATACAAAAATTACTTTTGTGAAAGGTTATTCAATAGTACAGGACAAATAAAGAATTTCAAAAATTCATTACCACTTTGAAACCCATAAAGCAGATTCCAAAAAATGCAGCACCAGAGCCGGTCATAAACTTCAGCTGGTCACCTTTCAAAATGGTATATTGGCACAACCACCCTTTACACTAGCAGAAATGTTGACTGGCTAGTAACAAAATAAGAATTTAAAAGCTTTGTCAAGATATTACAGAGATAGGCATGTTAGAAATGTCTTTAGATTGAAGAGATAGCCCATCACAAATCCATATAGACAGGATTTATCATCAGCAAGTATACTTAGTATCAGATCCCTTTCCAATCTCCTCTTTACCACCTACAATCTTCCCCTTGATCCAGGCTGGGTGGTAAATATGTCTCACTTTTCCAAAATGACCAATTGTCATGTCATGATGTCCTTACTTTGTGTGAAAGGAGATTATCCAGAACTCACCAAATCACAATAACTAGTAACCATTATAACACTAGCTCAACCTCAACCACAATAGTTACAGAAAACCTTTAAACTTCCTTCCTCAGCATCCTATGAGGAAATTTCCATTCTGTATATTACATTACACTGCAAATTACCTGGGTCAGTAAATTACAGACACTGGGAGATGGAGCAGAGCAGAAGGTAGCATATGACAAGAATGATTCCCACACTGAAGGCAGATTTTTCCTTCTCACCTAAAGTAGGCATTATCCTCCCTGAGCCGGAGCAGCTCTCGCTCCATCTTTGGAAATCGGGCCAGCTCTGCTTTCATGTTCTTCACAATTGCAGCATCTTGCTCCTGCAAGGAGAGCTTCTGTTCCAGATCCTGGAAGGCATGAAGATGACAAAAGAACAAGAAGTCAATTGAGTTTAGCTCAGGAAGGTTCAGAGCTACCTCTCCATTGGACTGCTAAACCTATCCAAACCCTCTTCTAGCATCACTCAACACTTACATTAACTCCTACAAATATCAGAAATGGGCTTTGTTACATTTAAAGAGACATCTGCCTTCCATCTTACACGTGATTAGCCAAATATTAATAAACCACAGATCTGCTCTTCTCACCCACCATACGGTAATGCGTATGAGAAATCAGTACTCTGATGGACTTACTAGGAGTGGACAGAAAAGACGCACAGAGTGGAGACAGAAGCAGCCTACACCTTCTTCATGTTGGCACCCCACACAGTTTTTTCCAGCAAACTAACAATTTATCTAGAGCAGTACCGCAGTTCGTTTTCCTCTTTCCCCACCATCCCATCCAGTCACTGGCTACTCTAGAAGTTTCTTTTGATGCATCCCTGCAGAGCTGGCAAGCGGCAACCCTTCAGTCTGGTTCTACTCAGTGCCAACCACAAGAAATTCCAGAATCAGAACCCCCATCAAAAGCAAGTTTAAATTTTCTTTTTCTGTTTTTTCTCTCTTACCTATCTTCACAGAAGAGAATCACTCCTAACAGGCTTAGAAGTTAATCTGTCAGGACAGAGGGCATCTCCATACGTCCCCTAACAAGTCAACAATCAAAAGCATTGCTGCTACCTGTACTTCACGTATATATTAAAAAGGATACCGAGACTCCAGTGGAGGGATTTCCCCAGGAGCAGGAACAAAGCTCAAGCTCACTAACTGCTATCTAAAAGCAAACATGCCTAGAAGCATTGGGCAAAAGCCCTGAGTGACCAGACAAGACCAAGCAAAACTTACATCCAAACAGTCTGCTGTTTAAGGATGTAAAGTAGTTAGCTACACAAAAAGGATCTGTACAGCTTCTGACCAGATGGACACTCTGATACAGAAAAATGAAGGATGTTATATAAGCTTTGAATATTATAAACTGTATAATCCACCTTTTAAGCTTCCGTGCCTAGACATCTGAATTTAGCCACCTTCAGGTCTACCCGCCTAACGGGCGAGCCACTTATATGACAGATTCAAAAGAGGCAGTCGTGTTAGTCTAGTAAAGCAAAAAAAGCAAGGAGGCTTGTGGCACTTAAAGACTAACAGATTTATCTTCAAAGCGTCTGACGAAGTGGGATTTTCTCCCATGAAACCTCATGCGACAAATAAATCTGCTAGTCTTTAAGTGCCACAAGACTCCTTGCTTTATATGACAGAGTGGCTCTCCATTTTATCAAGCGTATCTTTTTCAGATGCTTTTCCATCTAAAACTGAAAAGCAGACCCTCCACGTGGGTCACAAACACTCTTACCTTAATCTTCTGCTCTTGTTCTGCCATCAGGGACTGGTTTGCTTGCAGCAACTGGATTTGCTGGTTGGCCTCCTGACATTTTCTGTTTTATGCAGACATAAAAGATTCATTTACATAAAAAAATCACTCAGTGGGAACAACCTACACAGAGGTAAATTAGAGGCCCAGATTTATTCAAGTATTAGTTACGACCATGCTAAGAACTGCTATACTGTAGAACTGATCCCAGGACCCTTCTTTTAGGTTCTGGGGCAACTGGGATAGCTCATGTAGAGACAAACTGCCTCTACATAGGGAAGCAAGAATATTATTCTTACAAAAATGATGATTCCTTATATTCATAGTGATACTTGGGATCAAGTTATCTCCAAAACCAATCCAACACACACATGATTACTTTACATAAAGAATCAATTAAACCTTGGTTCTAAAAAAGGAGTGTTAGTGCATGGAAAGAGGATGATGTAGCCGGCAGGCATATACCCCATCAGATCTTCTAGTCATACCAACACATAGTCCAAAGTCATGGATCAACGTGAATATGAGAAGTAAGGGAGGTATGGGTATTTCTTCTTTAAGGTAAAATTAAACTGCTGCTCAGAGCTAATTTCCGGAAGTTTTATAACCTACGCATCCAGATCAAAGAAGCCCTTTGAACAGCAAAAATAAAAAGCTGTTGAAAATTTTCTGAATGACAGCAGCTGCAGAAGATGGAAGGTTTGTTTTTTCCTGGCAGTGGTTGATTCCTTACTCACTTTCGTTGCACATCCAGCTGTTCCATCAGCTCCTGTTTCTCAGATTCCTGGCTTGTCATTTGCATCTCCTGATTCATTAAACTCCACTGCAACTCAGATATTTTCCCCTTCAACACGCTGATCATCTGGATTCAAAGAAAGAAGGAAAAGAATAAGCCACACACAAATAGACCAATGGCGCTCCAGGCCAAACTTTACAGAATGCAAATTGCTCAGATCAAATAATTGATGAATGTGAAACACTAAATCTAGAAATAATCCACAATAAAACTTGCAAACCAATCTCAGAACAAAGGCAAAGAAAATTCTTTGCTCATTTTCATCTTTCACCCAAATTGTTATCATCCCCCCAACCACTGTGTGACCTCAAACTGACATGCAAAAAGCAAGCTTCAAAGCCAGAAACTATGTTCAGAAGAGGATCTGTCTTATGGTTGACCATTATCCCCCCATCCGCACATCCACAAGTTCTAAATAGTGGAGTTTCAAAATAAAGACCCAAAAAATTTTCAACCAGCCAGGTAACAGCAGAAACAAGTTGTCAGTAGAGACGTAGCTACCATATAGCTAAAACTGTGTCAGCAACATACCAGCATATCATTACACCTTTTCTACGCTACCAGCTCAGGTCTCACTCTCACAGACTCACTCAAGATACACACAGAGGGATAAACATTGATATGCCAAGTCTGAAATAAACTAGTTGACTGACAAACTTCATGTAGCAAATACAGCAAGCAAAGCAGATGAAGGAACTTACCATGTTTGAAAAATAAGCCACATAGGTTGGAATAATGATTATTCATCTACCCCTCTTGCCTCATACCCATCTGTAGTATTCTGAAACTTACCACATAGCACCCAAAATGTGTGAGGTGCTTTAAAGAGACAAGATCCCTGCTCCAAATTTCAGGAATGTGGAGAAAAAAAGCGGCATAGAAAGGAGGTCAGTGGCAGGGACTCTAAATTACTGGTTTAGTTTTTATCCAACTTCCAACAAAGATCTCCTACTTTCATTGCCATAGATTCCAATTGATAAATTAAATCTACTGACTATTATTGGCAAGTCAAGTCTATTCTCCTCCTGGTTCTTAAATTCTTGGCCTTTTGCATGCCTAACTAACAAATGCTAGTAAAGGAAATTGCCATGTAAGGCATATTTGAAAGACCTGCTCTCTAGGTAGGTTTGTTACCACCTACCTTTCGGCTTGTCCAACTCTCCTGCACGTTTTCTTCACTCACAAGGCTTCCTCATCTTACCACTTCCTTCACTGCTTTTCTCCACTCTCCTTTTCATGTATTCTATCCTCCCTTCCCCCAAGCCCAGAACACTCTGGGCCCTTCCCTTCCAACTGTCCTTCTCCTCCAATCCAGCTCTCCAAGCAATGTTGTCTCATTATTAATCCCCACATTTGCCTCTCCTTGTTATCCTATCTCTTGTCCAGTTTGGGGCAGCAGACACATCTCATATCTATGTTATTTTAATCACTGGGTACATTGCGGTTTTAATTGTTGTAACAAGAGTTGACTGCTCGAATGCCACGTGACCCTCACTGTCACCTAGAGCAGTGGACTTCAAACATTTTTTCCTTGGGACCCAGTTGAAAAAAAAAAAAACCAAATCATTTATGCCCACGACCCAACAATTAGATCTTTTAGCAATACATTCCAGTTTTTCAGTGGTGGCAGCAGAGGCCACCATGAGCCAGAACCTGAGAGTCTGCGATCCAGCACTGGGTCCTGAATAATTTGAAAACCATTGACTTAGAGCACTGGGTGACATAAGAAATGTTCTGCTCTTACTTCATTAGCTTCAGTCAGTTTGCTCTCCTTCTCTTGCAGTTTCTTGCTCATAGTCTCCATGCTCTTCTTATAGGTTTTAGTCATCTCCATTTGTTCCTTTAGCTTAGCCTCAGCCTCCACTTCCTTTTCTTGATAGTGCTTTATGCGTGTGAGGAGCTCCTGGTTACGGTCAGCCTCTCGCTAGAGAAGGGAAAGTGCAAAGCGACTTCATAAAAAGAAAGAACCAAAATGGTGAAGACACTGTCCATTCCTCTTTGCTTCATCTTCCCTATAGTCTCATAAGCACCCACACCAACCAACACTTTTCAGAGTCAATTTCTTTAATCCCTCTCACTAGCAAAGGTAAGATCTTACACCACCAGTTGTTCAATGACAGGGGAGTGAAACGTAGGGAAATGGAGCCAGAGAATTACTAGACAGACACCAAGCAGATCTTCATCTGATGTGTGGACATCAGAATCCAGAGATGGTTTAAAAGTTTGCACAGCATAATTTACATCATCTCAAATGTGAAATGGATTGGATACATCAATTAACCAGGCACAACAAGATTTTTTTTCAATGAGCCTTGGACATAGTATCTGGAGTACCAAGACAAGCTTCTCTTCGAAGTGAAGACGAGTTTCTCTTTGAAACTTCTATTTCCATTAGAGCATTTTATGTCTAACGTATTTTAAGCATAAATAAGTCAACTCTAAACACACAGTATAAACAATTGCAACAAAACCACTAACATATGGGGGCAGATTTGGGGTTCTTTTTCAGTCAGATTCTTTATTTTAATAAAACAGACAAGGAGTCCTGTGACACTCAAAGACTAACTAATTTATTTATTGCATGCACTTTTGTGGGAGAAAATCCCACTTTGTCAGATGCTTTGAAGATGGGGGAATTTACAGAATGGGAGAAAATAAATGCTGGGGAGTGTAAGTCATGGGAACGAGTCACACTGTAACAGCAAATCAAAACAGTTGTAAGGATTCAAACATTGGGGAACAGCATACAGAGGGAGATAAGGTCAAATCACCTGTTGTAAAGAGAGAAAAATCCAATGTCCTGACTAAGTCCCAAGGCAATGCAACTGAATTTGCAAATAAATTCAATCTCAGCAGCTTCTCTTTGAGACCTTGAAGCTCACGCAATAAATAAATTTGTCAGTCTTTAAGTGCCATAGTACTCCTTGTTTGTGTTACTGAACTTGACTAACACGGCTGCCCCTTTGGAACTTTATTTTATTGGCATTCTGACTGCATTTCACAGCTCATTTCAAGTTCATTTCTAACTCAAATTGATCAGCACTTATTGAAAAATGCAAAGCAAACTGCTCTGCTAATCAAAGCAAATCAGACCACAGATTTACACTCTAAGCAAGGATTATGCAAAGCAGTGCAAGACTCCTGAAACTGTTATCCACATGACTCACGAAACACTGAATTTGAGCAGGGTAATTACCACACTACTGGATTAGTGCTGTTCCCTTTTTGTATCAGTATTTTATTGTGGTTTCGAGACTGACTCAGCTAGATTCAGGTTTGAACCATTCTTGGCTTAATCCCCAATTCACCTGGCTTGAGGCAGAACTAGGAATTTACTCAGTGACCCACCATTTCACAGCTACAGAGTAAATCTGTCTGCCAGCATCCTTATGATATTTTGCCAGGTTGATTTTTTTTTTTTCTTTTGAGCAACTGAACTTTGAAGAGGTGATAAGAGCTTTACAGGACATAAAAGCCCACTAACTCTGCAGCTGCTTTCAGCGACATAGCTAAGCGAACACATTTGGGCACACAACCAGAAGGCAACGAAAGCTACTAGTCACTGACTAAAGCTCAGTGTCTTATCAGTACAGCTTCTCTTGTATGGCAGCCGCATGACTAGTGGTGTTATCGTTCCAGTTCATCACAGGCAACAAACATACTAAATGGTTGCAATTGTGCCAGAAGAAGTTTAAATACTTTCGGAACAGACAAGGTTTAATATGGAAGACCCGGGTCTCTTTTTTTTTTTTTTAAAAATGATGAGCAACAGAGTGCTAAATAACCTAATTTTCAGACTATCCAGTGTTCAGATCACTATCAGACCATTTGTCAGCCATGCAACAAAGTTTTAATGATCTCAAGATGCTCTGACTGGAGCCTTGGCACAAATGTGGTATCTACCTCATAGCTCCTGGCACTGGTATTAGCTGCCTTCTCCAGCTCAATGCGAGCCCTTTTGTGGCTCAGTTCCATCTGCGTCTTCTCACGTTCCACTTGCAGGAGCTGAGATTTGGATCGGATCTGCCCAGCTTGTTCCTCCAGCTAATCAGTTTCCATATGAAGAGAGACATAAAAACACACAATCAGCAGAAAAGCAATTATTGTGCCTTTCTATAATGCCCTCCAACTTTGGCCTTCAACTTTCTTTACAAACCTTGATGTATTTAACCCCTCAGGTCTCAAGTGGGTTAGCTAAGTATCACCATATCCATTCAGGAAACGGGGAAACAAGGAACAATAGTTAATGACATGCCAAAGGTCACACAGTGAGTCAGTGACAGCTGGAAATGGCTGCATGGGTGAATTTTGGAGGTTTGATTCCAAATTTCCCCACATCAATCATTACAGAAGCTCCTTTCTAGAATACACTAGCCACACACAAAACTAAAAGGGATGCCTATTATAGATTTCTTCAGCCTTCTCAAAGAACAAACAGGACCTCACCAAGGATCAGAAATCAAGCCCTGTACTTACATTTCTGAAACTAAATGCTAAGCAAAGTAGCAGATTTTTCCATTGCAATTAGACATACCTGATACAACCTACTTTTTATTTATATAAATGCATTTTTCATGTAAAACTACTGCCAGGACTCCTGTGTGACCTAGCAGCACTGAAGGAATTAACAAAGCACTTTGTCTTTATGAACTGTGAATACTTCCTCCTTGTCCAACTGGAATTCCAAACCTCAACATACTTTCACTGAAGATTCCATAACGGGTAATAAGTCACCAAAAAAATGAGATTAAAATATTACTGTCAGAACATTAAATAAAATAGAAATTAAAATAAAGACAGCAAACCCTTCCTCTACACTCAGAGCTGCAACTAGAGATCTATAACAAAGCTACAGAACACAAGAACTTTAAGGGAGAGTGTCTAAGATATGAAGAGCGGTTTAGTAAATAAACCATTTATGCTTCCAGGACTATAATTCTGGTCCAGACTGAGGTCTTTAATGGAATGAGTTTGGTGATCTAAATTCTATCCTCAGAGACAAAGTCAAACGCACCAGAGAAAGTTTTGCCCATTTGATAGTATGTTTTCAAGAGAGAATGACACTCGTCAGGAAAAGCTGTTCATCACCTCAAGTAAATGATCAGTTAATATCAGTGGTGGGGCAGGATGAAGGGAAATCACAATATAGCTGCCTGAGTTGGCCTATGGAGAAGTTACAAGGGGAGAACTGGTAGAGCTCCTTGAATATTAACCAGGACAAAGGAGTCAGGCCCATAACTTCTTTCTTTAAAAAAAGTGATTAAGAGTTTTATTTTAGGTGCAAATTATCACCATTATTGACAGGAGAGGGGCAGCAATGCAAGAAGGGACAGCCTATGTCTCCTGAACAAATTCCCATGCCTAAGACCAAATTTAATCTAAACTCTTGACTGCAGTACTAGACACTGCAGCTGTCCGTGAGCCAGGGATGTCTCACCTGCACCCTCTGCTGGTACTGCATATGCAAGGTATTTTGAGATGATCCTGGTGTGGCCGGACCAAATGCCCCCTCTGCACGCTGGGAAATGAAGTTGTTGAGTGATCTCAGTGTGGAGAACACAGTTGTATTGTCCTCCACGTCCTCCATGATGAGCGGTCTGCTGTAAACACATACACACAAAGTGAAACATGCAGGGCATCTCAAAAATGCATTTTCTGCTGTAGCTCAGGGAAGGCATACTCCTTTTCTGGAATCTGGGTTCTTCCCACATACAGCATACAAAACCAAAACTGTCAGACACAGTCGATAGGCACTGACCAAACCCTTGGTGATTCCAAATGCACTATAGTGAGAAAGGTCACAGCCCTGCACCTTCAGCTCAGACACCACTGCAAAAACATCTTCCTCCACACCTTAGATTTTTGGGTATGTCTATACTGATGGCAGCAAACTCACTGCTGTCAGTACACCCTCCTGGGAGTGGATCATGGTGAGTATGAACTCACCATGCTGCTCCCAGAAGCCAACCCTGGAAGTCCTGGGGATCAGGAGGCCTAGAGGAAAGGCAACCACAAGCGATTTGCAGTCAGCTTTCCCCTAATGTGTAATGGCGGCTTAGAAAGTCACCGCCGTTTGCACAAGAAATTTTACATTCCTTGTGTAAACGGCAGTCTACTGCCACCTAAAAAGCTCCGAGCATAGACTAGGACTTAGACTGAGTGTGTAAGCTTTACTACAACATCTTCCCTCAGAACCTCAGCCCAGTATTACTGAAGGGATGCCACATGCTCTGAGAGATTCAAAACTCTCCTTTTATTTAATCTGTACACGGTTAAGGGTCTCCATTTTTGTACTGTAACTTTTCTTTAACTCGGCGTAATCTACTGACCAGTCTCAGCACCTGTTTACCCAATTATTCAACCTACATAATAAGGAATTAGGACAGGAATTGGTTTCTGAAGGTCAAGTGGCAAAGAAACTTGAAGTATGGAACTCTGGCAGACAGAAAACGTTCTGACTCTTCCTGTTGCATATTTTAACAGTCAGCAAGGAGGCAGAACGTGGTCTGGACCAGATTAGTGGCAAAATTAATCACTTAAATTACTGAGAAGACTCTCATTTTCAGAAGGAATTTAGAAGCCTAACTCTCATTGACTTTCATCTAGCCAGGCTCTAAAGTCACTTTTGTAAATGGGATTTAGGCTTCTAAATCACCCAGGCAGTCTTGAAAGTTTTACTCTAGGTTTACAGTAAAGCTAAGTGTTCTAAATCACATCAGGGATGGAGTTCCAAAATGCTCAAATCTTGCCAGCTGTCCTCACAAGAGTTCAGCAGATTCCAGAGGAGAACCACAAAATGAATCACTTCGAGATATGTGCCTGAAATGTACGCAGAAGTAGGGTCAGAAGAAGCAATTTTATCCAAACCTTCTTCCTTGATTTCAGCCATCAGCCCAAAAATTGGTATCAGAGGCTCCAGTCTGGGCTATTTTTAGTTTAACATAACCGTCATTCCTTTTATTTTAAATTATATTTTATGTGGAGCGATAGGCAGCACAAAGATGTAAGAGAAAAAAATGTGTCAGAAAAAATCAGCAAAATCCAAGGTAAACATGCTACATTTCTTCTAAAGTGACACACGCCCTGCATAAAAATAAATTTTTCTGAGCACATTTCCAGAAGACACCAAGGTTCCAGTAAATAAAGAAAATAACAATATAAACAACCCAGACAAAATATATCCCTGGCTCTTGATTTTATTGCCCTATAAAATAAAAAAAAAAAAAAATCACCCACCCACAAAATACAAACAAGAACACAATTTTCTTTAGCTTTCTCAACTTTTAGCAAATGCTTTGTGTTTACAAACCAAAGGAGGTCCAATGAAACTTGTTAAACAGAGGCACCAGAAGGCCAGCAGTTCATTATAAAAGGGGGCAAAACAATGCACCACAACTAAGCGGGATGATCTCTTGGTGGGATTATTTTACTGGCCATCAGGTTGATGGCCACTAGCACAGATATCCACAATTCAGGTCTCAACCTTGCACAAAAAAATTCTTGAGGGTACTGTAGTTTCCAAAGCACGCAGTATTCTCCCCGCTCTGCACCCACTAAAGCCAATGAGAGTCCAGTGATTTCCATGAGAATAGTTAGGCAAGAATGGAGCACTTTTGAAGATCCCACCCCATGTATAAAACACACAGTTTACCAGTCTTCCAACCATTCCCAGGGCAGTACTTGACACACCCCCATTTAGGTAGGGATAGGACTGCACTGAGGTACAGATGAGACCACCCTGAGCACATCTCAGGTATGAAACAAGCAGGGACCTAAGGATTGATAATTAAGGTTGCAGAAATTCTGACACTGTCCAGAGGAAAAGAAAAGCAGTGCTGGCTCTCGACCCTTACCTAGAGAACTTCCCCCATCTCCAAGCAGCCAAACTACAGCCTACTACACCCAAACAGTGAGCCCATGGGAATAGAAAGCTCTGCAGTGGCTGTAGTCTTTACTTCAGGGGTCTCAAACCCAAATCACCATGAGGCAGCATGACAACTAGTACATTAGCCTGAGGGCCGCACCACTGAAACCTTTTCATACAACAATATTGCAAATACTGGTAACAATAGCATCATTGCAGGCCTCAGGAACCAACTTTAGGGGCTGCATGCAGCCCGCAGGCTACATGTTCGAGACCCCTGCTTTACTCCCTTGTGCATAAGCCTCATTCTCATAACTAGAGTCTTGCGCAGATACAAATACGGGAATTCACAACTGATCTATACCTGCACGAAATGGCTTGCAGATGTGGATACAATGTGGATATCCATGGATCTGCAGGGATTTACCCAGGAGCGCAAGGACTCACACAGGAAAGCATTATGTAGAAGTGGGGGGCATCACAGCGCCCACATTTTGCCCCGGAGATGGTCACATCCATAGTGTACTCTGGTCCTTTGTCCCAGAGGCTATGGGGGAGGTGCCTGTGTTACTGCCCCAGGAGTTAAAGAAAAAGGGTGGGGCCCTGTGCTGCGGCCATGTCACTGCCCTGGGAAGGTCAGTTATTTGGGGGGGGGGGGG